>VMRN01000111.1:750189-782121 GCA_010277015.1 Poeciliopsis turrubarensis | reverse complement strand
TTTATTTATTTATTTATTTATTTATTTATTTATTTATTTATTTATTTTGTCTGTTTTTAGTTTTGCCTCTAATAAACATTCAACATGATCCATGCTAACAGCTCCTATCTGCATTTTGGGTCTACCAACAAACACTTCATGGCAAAATAAATAAAATAATTGAAAAAAAATAATAAATTAAAAACTAAACCAGGAAGCTACACAGAGATCTCTAAAAACAAAAAAAAATGTAACTACCATTTACACGATCAATACATGACATGAAGGGTGACTATAGTTCTATGACAATACGTTCCTGAATGCCACAGAAAATATGGATATGATTTCAAAAAATAGAAACGATTGTGACGGTAGTTGAGTTTAAGGTTTACAATGACCAATTTTGCAGAGTTAACAAATAGGCACTCCTACTCGTACAACTACTGTTGCTGACACACCTAAATTATTGAACGCTACAAAAACCAGCAACTGTAAAGAGCAGCGTAACAGAACGTGATCCACCAATAACTGTAGTAACAAATAGTTGATCAAACAAAATGAATTGAAAGAATGAAGAAACACATTCCTACAAACGTCACATTTTTAATATGGTGTGTTGCACACGTTTGGTTTCCATTATCAAATTAGGCCTTCAGCTCAGACATGATTCAGTTCTTCACTTCTGTGAAGTGGCTTTTAAGAGCAGTTGATATTTTGTTTGATTATTTATTTATTTTTTGGTACCGTGGAAAAACTATTTGCAGGTGATGCCCAAAGTGAATATGATAAGCGGTGCTTTAATCAGGACAGAGTGTGGGAGTTTTGCCTAATTTTTAAACAAAAGGAAGCACACACACACACACACACACACACCCACGCACACACACACACACACACACACACACAAAAATCACACTTAATAAATGATTTTTTTTCTAATTCACATGAGCAAAAAACTGACAGATCGCTATGGCGCATTTTGGGAATCTGCCCTGTTGTGAAATGATAAATTACGGTCAAATTTTCAAATCTAATATTTTATGCCGTACCTCGACGTCTGAGCTTCTATCAATCTTCATTTAAGTAAAGACAGCAGCAGGGAGCTCTTTACAGGGCAGTAATTGACAAGTCTGATGTCAGTGATAAACGACAGTCTTGTGACCCCGAGAATTGTTGGGAAATTCATCTACACTGTCGGCCTCAGATAGTTTCCCTTCCGGCCAGAATCAATACTGTCTGCCTGGATAAACGACACGAAAACTGCACGGGAACTGCACGGGTCTGCTTTGTTTAGCCAACGCTGCTGTAAAACTGTTTGCGTTTGTTGCTGGTGTCGAGATAAAACGCAAAATACTGCAAAAGAAAATAAAAACTTATTTTTCAAACATACAAAATGACTGGATTTGGATTGATGAGGGGTATTACCACCTTAAATACAACCAAAGAGTGACAACCATGTGTCACAAATATGCTAATAAAAACAGAAACAAAATTTATTTATATAAATATATATTAGAGAGAGAGAGAGAGAGGGAGAGAGAGAGAGAGAGAGAAACAACAAAATCCAATGGGAAAAAAAAAAAATCAAAATTTATTCCTATTAGCCTCTACTGTAGTAGAGACTCTTGGGGTCCACACCACACATTACAATAAAAATATTACAAAACAGACAGCATGGATAAGAAGCAAAATTTGCAAGGTTTGAATTGTTGGACAGAAGTTTGCAGACGTGATTTCCTGCTTCAGTTGTGGTTCTTCATTTCAGAATGCAAGTTTCTTTCACGAGATAATGATAACGTGATCAGATGAGGTTATATGAGGCTTGTTACCCGAGTGCGCTGCGTCTCAAGACAACAGATCCGTCAGCTAATCAGTGTTCGTCCCTTGGATAGTAGACGGAGCGCACTCCCTTGTATTAAGAGACCTTTTGCATAGCGACATCTCTGAATCCAGCTGGTTGTACTGACAGAGGAAACCAGCTTCCGTCCAGATGACAAAAAAAAAAAAAAGAAAAAAACCCCAACAACTTTGGGTCAGCTGTTGCATCTTAAACCTGATGTTGTGAATTAAAATCCATAGGAATAATGAAGACACTAAAGATTAACACCACCCCTTTGTCGGTCCAACAGCTGGTTACCATGGAGACTGGGCACAGGCCAGTGAAGACAGATTGCTAACCCAGGAGTCACACTGATTTTCTAGGCCTCTTCCAATGGATAATGTTGGGTGTCAGGAGAAGTTGCACAGGCTGCAACCACCATAAGTGGTCATTAAATGCTAGATCTTTAGAAAAATATGATTTTATTGATATGATTAACATTTATGAGTTACTAGAGACCACATTGCGATACGAAATGACACAGTGAAATGTTAACTGCTAAAAATATCCCTCACTAATACGGATTATGGTTTTGTAGAAAGTGAAAGACCTGCACAACGCGGAGCACTAAACCAGTTGTGCGAAAGGCGATCAAAACAAGAAAAGCTCTGAGAAAATGCATCAACCAAACAACATTCACACTTATCAATGAATCTCTTCAACAAGACAAGTGGGCTAGAATTGATTGTTCTGCACTCAGAAGAATTAAACGATTTGTTTCACAATCATTTAACGACTGTTGAACGGCGCGGTTATCGGATACCTCTTGGTTATTTCACAGCATAGAGCAGCAGCGCTGATGTAGCCCGCAAACAGCCCTGAAAACTGATATGAGTGAGAAAATGACACAGTGTAGCGTGAAGCAGAGTTTACTTTCTCTATCCACCTTCTTCCTCGTTTGTCTACCTGTTTTGCATATTGGTTTTAGTTTATTTTTCTTGCATCGTGCTCCAGCAGCTTCGGCAGGACAAAGCAGTGCCACCCAACATTAAGACACGCACAAACCTGCAAAGGCCAGTGACGTCACTCTGCTGACAGCATGCTCCAGGGACTGCTGTTGTCATGGTGACCTACTCACTTCTCCACTACTGTACAGAAAATACAGACACACGCACACACACACGCACACACGCAGAGACACAGACACACACACACACACACACACACAGGCAGGGGCTCAGTCGGGCCAAAGCCTTCCTGCAATAAACGGAGAGTGAAGTGTTTGTAGAAGTTTGATTTTCCACGACTCTGTTTAAAATAAACTTAGATCGACTTAGGGGGGGGGATGCAGTTCAGATTGTTTTACATATTTTTCTTTGCTCATTGGGGGAAAACCGGAAAAGCAATACAAGTCATACACAGAGAAGTAACGCGTTCAAATGGCAGTTTTGCACAAACCAAAAGCGTTTTGGCATAAAATGCTGATTCTTCTCAGTCATGTGAGAACAGTGTGACGCCTCGTTGTGTTCAGTGTGTTCCAAACTAATGCTTTTGTGCATGCGGAGCTTGCTTAATTCACAAGCCATGACACTCCCACCTCCATGCTTCTTTGCCAAGGATTTCGTATGCCAAATATATCATCTATTTCTTGAGTCCAGCTACTTTAATTTTTGACTCCTTTGACCACAAAACAGCTTTGCAAAAGTTCTCCGTCTGCAGCCTCTCTGCCAGACTCCAGGTTGGACTTTGAGTTTTCCATATAAAAGCAAAAATTCTTATATGAAGCATGAACTCTTACAACAACAGTAGCAAAAGCCTGCAGGAGGTCCCATGATGACATTTTTGAAAACGTCTTTCAGTATATTATAGTATTGGAACAGCTGATTTTTTTAACCTGATCCTGCCCTTTTTTTCTGTTTCTTAAAAGTACGACTTTTAGACGGTGTTCATTTGATGTAGATAATCATTTGGAGTGAAACATTGCTTTTCATTTTCATCTCTGATTTTACTCGTTGTTGTGGTGCTGAGCAGGGAACCGATGCAGATCAGTAAAAGAGGAGCCAGCGTCCACAGAACAAGAGATTCTTAGGAATCTGGAGACATTCTGATCAAGACAATCTAATTGGGAAGAAAAACGCAGAAAGTAATGTAAGTAAATTAGAGGTGCGGCTCATTGTATACACTGTAGGTTTTGGTTCTCTGGAGGCTGTGGGTGATTCATTACCTATGCCACGTGCCTCCCCGGATGGTTATTTTCATATCAATTAAAACGTATGGCTTCACGTTTCCATCCGCAACGGCAACACAAACAAACTTGGAATCAAACTCCTGGGAACCGCTGAGCAGAACAGGAAACTCCCACAGGCATCATCAAGACGTCTCCGCCGGGGTGGGACGAACTGTCACATTACTCATCATTAATCAGAGAAGAGCTGGATGCTTATTACCCATAATGATCTGATTCATTTTATATCATCACCGATTTACATATGGAAAAGTTTAAAAAGTTGTTCCTGTTAAGAGCCACTCTGAAATAGACGTAAAATCACCACCGACTGTCATCAAAATGACCAGAAGTCAAGGCTTGGAAACATCAAATTGCGCTGCACTAATATTGATCGACACAATGTGTTTCGGTTCGTGAACTGAGTGACTTCAGTTGAAGAACGTTCCAGTATCATCCTGCTTTAGTAAATGTCTCCATTTGAGTCTCTTTGTGTTATTTTGATTAAGGATCGGGCTGCACAGTGGCGCAGTGGGTAGCGCTGTTGCCTTGCAGCAAGAAGGTCCTGGGTTCGATTCCCGGCCCGGGGTCTTTCTGCACGGAGTTTGCATGTTCTCCCTGTGCGTGCGTGGGTTCTCTCCGGGTTCTCCGGCTTCCTCCCACAGTCCAAAAACATGACTGTCAGGTTGATTGGCCTTCCCAAATTCTCCCTAGGTGTGAGTGTGTGTGTGCATGATTGTTTGTCCTGTTTGTCTCTCTGTGTTGCCCTGCGACAGACTGGCAACCTGTCCAGGGTGAACCCCGCCTCTCGCCCGGAACGCAGCTGGAGATAGGCACCGGCAACTCCCGACCCCGTTAGGGAGAAGGGTGACGGAAAATGGATGGATGGATGGATGATTAAGGATCCAGAATATATTCAAATTTATTTTAACTTTCAGCGATCAGCAAATCAGTGATTGCGTTGTACAATCGATCAATCCTGAAGGATTTCCAATTCAAATGCATCCTTATATTCCACAGCAATAATGGGAAATATTCCTCTAATAAGAGCCCAGAAACGTCTTACAACGGCTTTGCACACTGCTTTAAAACAATGAACGATGGCTTAGGGAGCTGCTTCAGTAATACCTCTCCACAACAATAATGAACATTTATTGAATTGAATAACTTTCAGCTCTACAAAAGAAAATTAATTACATAATAACATAATCTAGGGTTTCTGAGTTGTTTTTTCTTGAATTGTATCCAATAATTAACCCAAAAGCTGCTGGGTTAAAAAAGGGAAAGATCCCAAGTTCAATTCGGGTTTTGCAAACGAGGTGTTCTTGTGTTCTTGGCGTGATATTAAGGGAATATCCCAGCACTTAAAGCTTCGTGGTCATTAAACGAGGCGAAAGTATTTTTCCCGCCCATTTAAACGTCTGCAGGCATCTTGAACCATCAGGCGGTGACACCCTCCTCCCCCTCTGCGTTTCTCTGTGTCTGAATAATTGTGGTTATGTAACACGGTTAGGGAAGGCACACAATGCCATCACTATGAGGTGCTGTAATTCTATCAGGACCTGCTGCCACCTGCTTCTGGAGCAACACTGCTGCATTTGGAACAACAAACAAACCAGACAGGGCTGAGTCACTGCAGGACGGAGAGCTGGACGCCTCTCTGAACACCTGCCAGCAAAGATGATCTAAACGTATGCTGAGGAAATTAGTTTCACAGATTCGAGCACAGATGCAAGGAAGCGCCATTTGTCCTCCGGGCTTATAATATGGCGGGTGCTCACTGTGGCGGATAATGGAGCTGCTCACATAAAAGAGGAGCATGCGATCTGAAGAAAGAGGTTGAAATGCCCCTTTAACTGAATGACATTAAAGGTATTATCCCAACCGTGACCTTTTGTTTCATGTCTTCCTCTCCTTCATCTCTCCGTCCGGCTCCCTCCCACAGTCGCCGCCCCTCTTTCCCGTCACTGATCTGATAAATTGCGCTGCAGGGCAGCACAGCCTCGACCTCTGGCCTTTTATGTAACGCGAAGGTTTGCTATTAGAGCCATTAACCCGCTTTTGACTCAGGGCCCACATCGGCGTGTCACCGGCCAGGTATGACAACCGCAGTGACTTGTTAGCGCAGCAGCACATTCGGGTTATGCGGGGATATTTTTAGGCAGGCCAGGACCGTCGCTGCATTCAGGAGGGCAAGACGCAGGTGTTGCGTCATGGAGATAAATATCAGACAGGTTTGAAATAAAATGGTTAGCGAGCAAACAGGTGGCCTGTGCCGACTTCCTCTTATTAATAACTGTAAAAATAAAACGTATCGGAACATTAAATACTCTGCAGTGGCTACGTTCATTGGTTAGAAGATGGGAAACCTGCTGACATGTTACATGTAACTTTTTGTGATGAGAGAGAGTTATAGTGCGTACATTTAAATATTGTAATGACTCCCGCGACCCAAAACCCAAAACTGACATCTGCCACTTAAAACTGCCCTTTCCAGTAGTTAAAACAGCAAATAAAGCTTCACCTGCGTTAACTGGAAAGTGTCTCGACACAATCACACGTGCTTCAGTCTTTCTTACCGCCATACTTTTGGGCACGGCATAAGCCAATAACGTGTGCGGTGGCGTTCTTTGAACATTACAGAAATGCTCTACAACAAAAGCTGCCAATCTGCATTTTATCTGCCATAAAAAGAAAAACTGCAAATTTTTTCATTTAAGCCGAGAGAATTGACAACAGAAATAAACTTCTCCATGAATAATCTGCAAATATTTCAGCTACAAGGGTAAAAAGCAAATGAGACTGTTGGGCTCTGATTAGCGTCACGGTTGGGCAAAACCGAAATTATTCACTTTCAAAGTATATTTTGACTGAAAACAATTTTCCGATGTTTCCTGTCCTTGTTCATCCCCTTGATGCTTTGCCATTACCTACTGCTTGCAAGTCTTTGTAGAGTGTAATTCTGAAAACTAAGACAGACTTCCTACCTGCTGATGCTCAACAGGTTCAACTCTTGACCTTTCTGCATCCATCCGTACTGGCTGACATCAGCCAGTATTCAGCCTCAGACAAACAACGTGTGTGTTTTGTCCACTTGCTGTGCTTACATTTGCACGAGCGTGTGATTGTACTCAGAAAAGCTGCGGCTCTGTTGTTTGTTCAGCTTTATCCGGGTCGACTAGTTTGTTGTTGATCAATACTGGAAACTGATTGCTGTCTGTGCACCACAACAGGGAAGCAATTTTCATGACAGAATTCATAATCACTTAACAAATGGATACCAAAAAGACATTCGGACTTAATAAAAGTATCTGGTTGTTGCAAGCTTTTAAAATGACTCCAAAAAGCACAAATCGGATGTCGACGCTTTATGTACCAAGCAGAGATGAAGGCATGAGCGTGAAGTTAATCACTGCTGCTCCAAAAGCCACAGAAAAATCCCCAAATATTTGATCATTTCCTGTCTGCTAAAATAAAGGAAAGGACTTTCTCTAACATATGAAAATTGATTGATAAATTGATCAATTTGAATAGTCTCTCATTATTCTGATGAGAGAACCGGATTTTGGTTTTTGAGCGTTTCTGGACTCGACCCTTCACCTCAGATTTATCCCTCTGCACACACTTTGGATGCAGGCAAAGTTGACCCAGAAACCTTTTGACCTCCGACCTAAAATCTGTAATAGTTGTGTACATAAATGCCTTTCTTGTGCCAGTCCATCATCGCTTTCTGTGCTGGAAGAGACGTTTCTTTCTGCACCCGTCTCACTCTGTCCCGATTGTTCCCATAAACCTTTAGCTCCAAGCTAGAATTTGATTGCAAAGAGGTAAACTGATGAAAATACCATGTTTAAATGTTTTGGGTCAGTGTTGTTTGACGTCGACAATGTCAACGTTACCGCCACCTACTGGTGCTGCGCACATATGACACATGTCACATTGTTTCTAACAGAAATCCCAAAGCTGCGTGGCTTATTTTGTCGCAAACAAGCAAAAAAAAAAAAAACCTGCTTTCCATTTGTCCATTTTAATATTGTAAAGGAGAAACAACAACAAATTTTTAGAAAAAAATCTTAATGCATCAAAAAAAAAAGAGGCTCCTTTCATTTATCTGATCCTCTTTGAAGTTAGATAGAAAAAAAAAAAAAAGAAGAGCAAAGCACATTTGTGCTGCCAGTGATGTTGCTCTATGACAGTTATTGTTTTGTTTGGAGGGAGAAAACACATGGGCCTCTGGAGAGTTTTATCCATTTCATCCCCAGCCTCGCCTGCTTTTCTGTGCTACTAAACCCTGACCTCTGCCCCCTGCAAACACGCTAGCTCGCGCATAAACCTCCTCCCCTCCAGAAATGCAACACATGATGAGACAGAGGCACATACATGAGATTTCACGCTCAGTTCGCTAAATCATCAATACTTAGCCAGAGGCGGTGCCAGGCTATAGAAATAAATCAGTTAATTTATGTCTGAGGGAATCTCTGTCTGCAGCACAAAATGATCATTTATTTAGGTTTTAATAATTACTGCCAAGACGAAAGAGTAAAACGCTGAATTCGGAGATGTTGTATTCCTGTTGAAAGACCTTCCTTTATTTTGACTCTATCATCAGTGGCAGGTTCCTGCAAGTTTCCTCCTGCAGCACAGCACGACTGTGTAAAACTCATCCCGCTTTCCTTTCTAATTTACGTCCCAGGAGACACAATTTCAAGTAAGCTTTAAAAGGAGTCTTTTTTGTTTGAGTTTTTAACCAGCATGAGGAAATTTGCCTTTGTTTGAAACTTCTGCACAGTCTTGCAGGTCGGAAACCCAGCCTCGGCTGTTGAGCGCCTCATCGTTGCTGCCCTGCTTGCAGTCTGGGCAGAACTCTCCCCTGACAACCAGAACCTCATCCTGTCCTATCAATTATTTATCAAACTTGTGACAGCGGTCCCTTGCTTTGTGTAGAACACGTCTCCTGCATCTCTGTCGTGTCTTCCTCTGTTGTGGGAGTCCTGGAAACTAAACCGTCGCTATGAGCTCAGAATGGCTTCTGTGATGGGTTTTTACGTTCACGAGTCACAACATGGAGGAACAACAGCTGAAAGTGTGTTTTTTAGAAAGTCAAATTCTCTGATTAAGTGCTGCAGAACAAATGAGAAGAAGATGAGAAAGAGATTGCGTCGTCTGTGAATGTGAAGAGAGAAAGCAGCCGCAAAGGACAGCTTCCTGGCTGTCACTGTTGCTGAGTATGATTAATGCTGTCATGGAAACGGCCCGAAGTCCAGGCTATGGCAAACACAGGTAGGCATTGGACGGCAGAGATGAAAACGTTGTCAAAGTTCCACGCCTTAATGAGCGTTTGGTTCATCGCCAGTTTTTCATTTAATTATGCTGGAAATCGTTCAAATTGAGGAGACACGTATCACATAACACGACGGATGTAATAAAATAAATAAATAAACGTTGCAGAATAAACATCGGCGCATATTTCTCATTCAAAAACCAAGGTCTCAGACTTCCATCCTGAGCTCTCCAGTGTTTATCATTATGACTGAAAGACGTCGATATAACCACATTATTGTAAAGTGTGTGCTTGGGATGGATGGTGTTACAGAACCACAGCAACCTGCAGCGTTCCCCCGGGTCAGGCATGAAATGACTTGGCTCTGTGTTGCTGTCCTCAGTAATCTAACTTCACTTTCAAATACAAGCACAGTTTTTTTTTTAATTATCCATAACATGCTATTATCTGCATCAGTGCATAGTCCACAGACCCCTAGTGCTTCTGCAGCTGTCTCCATTTTGTATTATATCACTGTGTCACTCCGATTCTATAATCCGCTACTACTAGGGTTCATGACACACTCGCACCAGACAAATGCCTTTCTCCTTTAAAACTTCAAAAAGTGACACCGGGGCAAAACAGAGACGACTCCCACCTTTCCACTAAACTCTGCTCTTTGGAAACATTAAAGGTCACAAGGCGGAGGAAGAACGGTGGATTTTATGTGGCAAGATTCAGCAGCAGTCAGACACGGGGCTCACTTTGCACCGAACCAAATTACCGATCGGAAACAAGGTCCGGCTACACGCGAACAGACATGCTGGAGAACGATCAGCTGAGGTTCAAATCTGGCTACCTGATGCATCATGCATCAGGTAGCCAGATTTTTCAGGTGCAGCTTGGACACTAGGAATCTCAAACATCACAAAAACGAAAGGGCACAGTCTGGTTTAAAGTTCATTAAACGTCAACACTAATCATTATATTGTGCATAGATAGATAGTAGTCTGTCTAAGCTACTTTATACGTCATCCTTCATTATTAAAAAAATAAATACATTTACTAAATCTCTGAAATGCAAAATGCAACTGTGCATACATTTTTCTGTGCAGAGTTACACCAGTATGTATTGCCAGTCCCACTTCAGAGTGGTCACTGGTTTGTGACTAACTCTTAGTCACAAACCACACGTCTACCTCCTGAGGTGGCTTAGGAGCGTCACATTAATAAACATAGAAGTATGACACGTCAGTGTTTACTGAAACCTTTAAAAAGTCAATGTTTCCCCACAAGAACACATCCAGATGATGGGAAGTAGAAGTGGAAGGGGATATCATCTGTGGCAGCGGAAGAAGATTTCCAAAATCGATGTTGGATCAGACCTTATCCATGAACACAAAGAGTAAAAGCGACAATCATCTGGAAGTTTTCCCTCCTTTGTGGTTGCTCCATGTCTCAGCTCTGAGCTTGTGGCACGAAAGCTGTTTAAATTTGATGTGTTGCTTTATTTCCAGTTCGATCCATGAAGTCATCATAAATTATGTATCTAGAAGTGCTTCGTAATCCTCACAGGAAATGAACAGAAAGTCAGGAGGTGGGGGGGGGAATCTATGGTTGTAAGAATCAACAAATTGATAGACTTGATAAATCAATAGCTTTATTCATTTTTGTCCTTTCTTACATAATATTGCATGTTTTGAAAAACTAAATGAATGTTGGTTGTGCATTAAGCTGCAACACTGAAATGTCTATGTGAACAACGCTTACAATTATTTTAAAAGTAAGGATAAATACAATTAGAAAGAAATCAATGGACTACTTCTCTATAATGTAAATGTTAAGTGCGCATAATTATATATATATTTTTTATCCAAAACTCTCAACACTGGACCTAATATCGTAACATTCAAATATTTCTTTTTTCTGCTTTCGTGTGCCACGAGAGAAATATTGCTTCCAGTCTTCCTCCACGTTTTTAATTCTGTCCAAATGAGTTCGTGATTGAATCATCATTTGAAAATAGTTTATTTTGTATTTTGTAAAGCGTTAAATACAAACCCAGGCCCCGAAATGACCAACACCTCGTCAAACAAAGTGAAACCTCTTCCATCACTGGCCACTAACCACCGTACCCACAACACGAACATTACTTGGGATGATTATGATGATGAATTAATGTGAGCATGATGGTCCTGATTGTAGTCTGCCAGAAAGAAAGCAATAGAGTCACCAGCCAGGCTTTTTACAGGCACGTTTTCAAGGAAGCTCATATCGGCGCCTTTACATGCACGCCGTGGGAATCGTGCGTCATTGGTCGACTGACCCCTATCTCGTCAAAAACCGGAAACGCTGTCAATTTGTTCAACTCTACAATAAGAGAATGATGAAAATGAATGCATTCTGTCTGGTTACTAAGAGTGAATATTTGTGAAACTACTCACAGCTGTTAGTTTAGCTAAATATGAATCGGCATGTTTTATTATTCCTGCGGTTTTCCAATTATCTACTTGTGGATATGTTGGACAAGCCCATGCTAAGAAAAGAAATGAAGATGGGAGGCACCAGAGATTGGAGATTTTGTAGCAGAGACAGAGAAAAAGCCCTCAATGCTTCACTGCTTCACGGCAGAAACATAATTCACCTATTAAAGCCGTGTCAGCCGAACGCAGTCGATCTGACTGCTGACATCCGCATGTCTTTCACTGCATTCAGACAATGACACATTAGGATGTAGGATTTGTTCAAGAGTTTCTAACAGGATCTTCTGCTTGAACAGTGAGATTGTCTGACTTTCTACTTTACCACAAATATTCACAAACTTTATTTATGTTTTTTTTTTGTTTCTTTTGCCTCTAGCTCCATCTCCACACATGCAGTACATAAAAAAAAAAAAACAAAAAACAAATATTTTGATTATTCTTTTGCCTCTTCTTTCAGAAATCTTCAGGGGAAAAGTGATTGTAGATTTTTTTTATTTACAATAAAATGTTATTTCCACTTCTGGTATGTGAGGCCAATGGTTTTTGCCGGAACATTTAGAAGTTCGGAAAATCTGAACTTACCCATTCTGACCCCCTATGCAATATGTTGGTAATGAGAAACATTTTTCTAGGTCACCGGCTAATATTAAACCAGCTTTGATGCACATGTAGCTGCTCCTTCTCATTTGCTCAATACTCTCCTGTTCAATGCTCGTCAGTGATAATCTAAATACTAACACTGCAAATGATAAATATGATAATAATAATAATAATTAGTAGTTTCTACAGGTTACTAATGATCACACTCTTTCTCTAAACCTTTGCAAAAACGAATTGCTCGTACTCCACTTTCACAAGTTCTTCATTTCGCATCTGAGCAGTGGAGAACCAAAAGATCACTGTGGTTGAAAGTAAGTTTATGCTAACCTCACTTCAATAGCTTAGATAAGACTGAAATTGTCTGGGTTTATGTAATGTTTAATCCTGTTGCCAGTGCCTGCGATTGACCCCCGTGTGTCCTGCATTCATCCCGCTCTCATGTGATTGTTTTCATACGTGTGACATTAAGCGGCGAATGGGACCAGTGCAGGAGCCGGCGCGGCTCGCATTTATTAAAAATAGTTGCAGCGTTAGATAGGCCTTTTTATGTTGAGTCTCCTTCTCTCTCTCCGCTTCTCTCTTTCTCTCTGTCAAGTTCGCTTCTTCACCTGGAACGTTTCCGTTGTTCAGTTCGAGGCTCATCGTCAGTTCTGCGTCGTTCTGGTGTCAGTGCCAGAGGCTCGCTTGAAAAGTGAACGCCGAAGCAGAACCAAACTTTGCAGACTATTAAGATGCAGCCGTGTCAAAAGCAGAGGTAAAATCTAAGAATGGTCACTTTGATCAAAATGTTACTTTATTCATAGTAAGATGTGAAAATTCTGACTGAAAATGAAGGAAATATCTATCTTAAAATAATTTTTCCACTCAGATGAGACTCTGTCTCTCTTCGACACCGACATGCAAGAGATGTGTGAAAATTTTAAATTTGTTTTTTTTACTTCACAGTGTATTCAAACACAATATTACATATTTACCACTGATTCTGGTTCTGTCACAGTGATCACTCTCCAAGCTGACTGTTAGCCCTGATAAAGATGTGTGAAAATAATCATAATAAACTCACATTTGACTACATTTGCATAATTGCACACAATTTGCTTGTACGTTTGTGTAAATTGAGTCAGTGGCATAAAAAAAAAAAAAAAAAGAGGTAAAAGAAAAATGCTGCATTGTTTACAAAATCGGACACATACATAAAGATGAACAAATTGCTGATGGCAAACCTAAACTAGGAACGAGCAAATGAGGAACAAGTTCATATTTTGCTTCCTCTGACCTAACTACTGTGTCTGTAGCCTGAAATACTAACCCGTCGGTCGCCAAATAAAGCAAGTTTATTTCCAGTCTGTCTCGATTTCTTCCAGCAACAGCAACAATTCTTTTGTGTCGTATTTGCCGACGTTACCAGATGTACTTGTTGCATCTGTGTTGGATCTAATCAGCCAAGCAGCAGGTCTGAATCTGCCATGTGGCTGGCCGAGAATAGAAAGAAAATGCGGAGGAAGTTGAAAATCAGCTTAACAGGCAGAGCAGACCCACAGCCCACCCGGCTCACATGTCATCTTTAACCTCATCACCTCACTAATTACCAAACAGGGGGTCCGCCCCGCTCTCCTCGTTCTCGCTCAACCAGCACAGACTCCTTTTGTGAGGTCAGGACAAGGCCTGCAGCTCACGGAGGTAATAAGAGACTGTGAGTCTTTCACATACGCACTTATTTTAGTTTGCCCCTGTAGTTTTCGGCGTACATCTGCCTCTCCGCATAAACAGTGCAGTTCAAGTCGACCACATCTTACGCAGACTGCTCCACCCAAAGCGTCACGGTCAGAGGACGTTAGAGGAAAACCTTTGACGGGCGGAGAGCACAATGACTGAAACTGACTTGATTCATGTTGCCAAAAAAGACTTTTGTCAACATTGCTAAAAACGAATCAGCTCCGTTTTGAAATGAGCGAAAAAAGCAAAAGAAAAGAAAAGAAAACAAAAACAAACAAACTGCAAAGTAAAAGTAGAAGTTGCCCCTGGAATCTTTTCGCATTTTCTTTTTTACACAAACCAAAAGCGGTAATGACATCACATTTTTTTTTTTTGTTTGTTTTACAAGTAAATAGTACTATGTGTTTTCCAACCACATTGTGCCATTTCATAGCACAATCAAGTAATTGTACCACTCTCAGTTGTTATAAACATGACTTACAAGAAATTTGAGTTTGCATTTTAATGCCTCGGCGTTGGCCGTCTGTCTCTTTAAGAAACCCTTTAACTTTCCGACACTCTGCCATCAGCATGTCATCACATTGCCCTTCTATTAACCCTTTCACAACGTTTTAACCAGCATTGTGCAGAGAAGCAGCTCGTACAACGAGCTCAGCAGATGCGCGGTTCCACCAGCTGTTTGCCAGTTGTTCCTGGCTAGTCTGAAGGAGCTGAGTGATTAAGTTGTGGGGGGGAAAGCTGCTCTGTCAGGTGGAAGCCCAGGTGGAAAAAGTTCAAGAGATATGAATACTTTTGAGAAGTCAGGATAAGCATTTAGACATTTGGGGACTTGAGAAGAAAATCTTTAAAATAGGCGTAATCAATCACAGTGATCATCTGACGAGACAATAATTCAAGAGATAAATAAAGATGCCAGCATCCATCTGCAGGTTAATTCACAAAATTCACATTTTTCTTGATTTTGAAAGGTTGGGATTACAAAGGTTCTTTGTCAGCAGCCATTATGTTCTTAGCAGCCATAAGGTTGAGATGGGCGTCCACTGCTGACAGTGCTGGGTCTGGCCAGAGCGCATTCGATGTGCTAAATGGTTTTCAGACTCCGCCCACATAAAGAGCGGCAGCATGCAGAAGGTGTGGACCCGTTCTGCTCTAAATGAGAGTCTGTAATTTCATCAGTTAACAGCGCTGATGACTGACAGTGCCCACACGCTCTCCCTGTTTCCAAATATAAACGCACCCCACCGCCTAAAAGATTAAACCGACCCAGCCCAAATCCTGCTCCCTGCAACTTCTCAGCAGCGGAAACATAATCTGTCTTTATATTCACACACTGACCTGCCAACAGCAGCGGGCAGCCAACCAAAGCTCCCAGTCACATCAAACATAAACTCGCTATCGAACACGCAGCTGTCTGCTCTAAATTTGCTCCAGTGCGACGAGCATATTTCAGCAAATAGGCCGTAATCCAGAGTAAATATCGTTCAGCCGATCTCATTGGGATGGATTTAAAAGAGGAACTGCTCCGTTGCCCAAATCCTTCTCTAAACGGCCCGGTCCAACGTCCTCATCCAGCTGAGCCACTCACTTTGCAATACAGAACGAAGCGACGCGCACAAGACTCACAGCTGCAAGTTTCTAAAGAACCGGCTTCTGATGTGCACACATTCAAATAATTACGCATCCATATTCTATCTTTGGAACCTCATTTTGTTTTTTGTTCACACAAATGCAGTTAAAGGAAAATTAAAGTTTACTCGACTGATTTGATTGTCAGACGAAAAACTTCCTGGAGTTTGATTTTTTTTTCTCCACACATTATTTATCTCATACCATACTGTCACAACATAGAGACAGTTTCAACAGATGTGTAGAATTATATATGTGTATATATATATTTTTATAAAAGTTATAAAGGCCAGAGGTCTGGGAGACAAACCTCATGAACGTTAACTCATCTGACCAGGAATGAAAGCAACAAAATAAATAAGCTGCAGATCATCACTGCGTCAGATATGCACACATTTCCCTCTGAAGCATTCAGAAGAAAGGTGGCATAAATGCTTTTTGGACGCAAAAAAACCCCAAAAAAACAACAACACTATTTTGTCATTTCAAGTTGGCAGAAAATATGCTGAGCGGAAAAAAAAACAAACTGATGACTGAAACAAAACGCTGGGAATGATCAGTCGGTGGAAATGTTCAGCACCGTTTTACTTCAAAGCTCCCTCTTTGGCAAGCGGTCTGTCCAAGAAGCCCTTCCTCCCTGGCAGCAACACGTTCACGGTGGATTGGGGTCTGGCTCCTGCAGCAGAAAAGGTCCTGCAGAGAAAAATCACCCCAGAAAACTGGCCTGGTCCCTGAAAATGTCCCGGGAGTGGAGCGTTTTGTAATTTCCCAGAGTATAACGTCGCCTGCTCATTTGACAATGCATTGCCACAATGGTTATGGTGGTCAGTGGATGATCACATGACCAATGGCAGCAATGGAAACAGAACAGAGTTTTGTGATGAGTTTCACAACTTGTCCTATTTGTCTTCTTTTCGGTTCTTTGCTTAAATATTGAATTTGTGGAATCTGCTTTGTGGGTTTCTGTGATTCGCTACAGATTGAAATGCTATCAAAGCTATAAATGTTGCACTAAGAGATAAAGGTGAGAACTAATGCCCTGCATAAAGATATAAATCAATGGTACTGGACAGAAGAGTGATTTGGCCCACATCTGGAAAAACCTACAAGGACATACACTATATTTTCCCCGATAATGTGGCATCATCGTTTGCAAACAAGAGCGAAACGGAAAAGACTTCAAGTAGTGACTGTGCTCCACTTCGTTCAACAACTGGGTTTGATCAGATGACAGCAACCAAGAGATTCATAGCAGAACACCGAGAACAGAAGAGTCCATACGTGTGTGTGACGCAGGAGTCCATTTATATAATCTCTATGTGTCATAGAGCACAAGTGAGGTTAATGCGTATTTGTGATGTGTCTGTGCTCAGTCGTCTTGCCCGCAGCAGACGGATGACCTTGGGTCGGTTGTCTGCCTTTCCCTGTTTAGAGGCTCTCAGACGTTCACTGAAGCTGTAAATGATGCGACGACATAAAAAAAACCCCCCTAAAACGCTGCGCCGACCAGGGGCCCTGAATAAAAAGAAATGCTTCTCAGGCTGCTCAGATCATGTCCTGCACTCTATCTTGTTTTATTTATTTGTTTTTTTTTTAGTTGCATTTTCAGAGCTGTGCTGCAGCTGCCGCCCACTCTCACTCTGGACGTCCGCTGACCTCTGTCATGTTTTATTTTCTGAGAAAGGAGGGCGGTAGAAATGTTTCAATTTGGAAATGCTTCTGTGCCAGCTGATTGTTTTATTCTGGAAATAGTGCTTGGGTTGCGGTTTTTGCAACGCTCTGTGTTTTTGTTTTATTTTGTTTTTTTTCCAGGGAAAACTTTTAAAAGATCCCTTTTTTTTCCCCCCCTTGTTCATTTTGTCTTTGCCAGGATTTAAAGGTTTTATTGGACACCACTTAATGGATTCACGCATATTTGGAAAAGACCAAGAAACGCTGTGAAGAAGTTTCCTTTTCTGAACATTCATCAACCCTGGTCATCATTATTTTAAAAGCAACGTGGATAAATATATATAAGTACACATAAGTAGATATGTTTCTCCTTTGCCCAGGGTGTGCCTGGCATGTTTTCTCGGTGGACCACATGTGCACAGATACTAGAAGGGTGGGAAGCTAAAATTGCAGTTTTCTCTAAATGCCTTGCAGTCTTAAATTGCAATGAGCAGATGCCATAATTCAAAGTTGAAAAAAGTGGTGAAATATTTTGACTCCTCCTATATGAATTGATCTTCGGTCTGGATATTCCACCTTCACGCATTATTCTAGTTTTCAGCTCTTGTCTGTGTCCCGGATGTCTCCATCCCAGCAAGGCGGCCAATCAAACTTCCAGGATCCCAGATCTTAAAGTTTTATCATGTGTGGATGAGACAAAATATATGTCGTTTAGTTCTTATTCCATACTGTTTCCATAGCTGTTTCACTTTGTCCAGTAGTTGCACTTTGGATAAAAACTGCCTCAAATAAGACCTTAAAAGTCCGGAATGAATTTTGAAGGCAACTCCAGGTTCACACTTTCACATACGCTATTACATTTATTTGATTTTACTCGCGTATTTATTTCCCCGATTTTAAATGTCCCACATGAACCTACAACAACAAATCTACAGATCACAGTCGATTACAGTAACCAGCCGTCCATTTGGATGTGTTTGTGTTTCCCTCATTTTGTCTTTAAAGATAAAAGTATTGACAAGAAAACCAAAAAAAAAAAAAAAAAAAAATCTGATTTCAGGTTCAGGTTTTGATCCCGTTTTTCCTTTCCTTTCTTGGACGGAGCATCGGTGGAAGCGGTGGAGTTCAGCAGGCCTCCCACTCGCGCTGCCATGCTGGCACCTTAAACCGCCTGCATGGATGGAGGGAACAGATAGACAGATGGGGGACAGAAGGAAGGCTGACACGCGAGAGTGATGAGAGGGTACAGAGACGGAGACACTAAGGACGAGCCCACATGAAGGCAAGAGGCAAACATGGAGCCCTTTCAGTCTGAGAAGAAATCACAGAGGAGGAGGGTGAAGACTGTAAATGGTCTTTAATCAGCTGTACATGGTCTAAACGGGGCTACAGTCGTGTAGCTCAACCTCATTTACCATAAGTAGGCAGTGTGCTACAGGTTAAACACCACCTACATGTTTCAGCTCTGGGTTTTTTTTTTTTAGTTCAGCAACCTTCAGCTTCGGCCTGTGAGACCCCGAGAGCCTTGAGCGAGATGTATTTTTAACATTTCTGCCTGAAAAAGAAAAGCCAGACAGAAACAGCCGCTCATCTGTAAGGTCTAGTCATAAAAAGATTAGCCGTGCTAGAAAAATGGCACTTTGTCCATATTTGAAAGACCAAGATTTCATTCCTTCATAAAACAAGACTAAGATTAGAAAGAATAAAGTTGCGTGAATAACCTCATCCTGACATCACACAACACTGTTTGTTGCTTAATGACCTCAATTAACTTTCTTAACCTAGACTGGAAAATTACCTTGCAGATGCCCAACACTTTCTCCTGTTTATTTTTTTAATTTTTGTAATGTTTAGTCTTTAAGCCTTTTACCTTGAATATTTAAAGTGCCTTTCTGTCCCGAAACGAACAAGAACCTGATCTAACACGGTCCTTCCCAAATCTTGAAATTCAGAGAGCCGTTATTGCGTCGCTCGTGTTTTTGGGGTAACCGTCAAATACTGTATGCAGCGTCTGAATGCTTGACGTGTTGCTAAAGACTGAAAGCAGAAAAGTGTCTCGTAGTTAAAGTTAAAATATGATCTGCAGACAAGTTTAAACTTTTAAGCTCTTTGGTAGCATGCCAGTGTTTCTAGTAGCTTCTAGTATTGTTTTGTTGTTTTCAAATGCCCAAACGAAGGAGATCTATGATGTTGCCACAGATTAATCTAAAGCTTTCAGATCTATTTTCCCAGTCTACTGTTCAAAAAGTGCCAAAATAAATCATGTCCACCGTCTTGTTACTTGGTCCTCTGAGTCTTGACCACGGCTGGATTTTGTCCCAGTGGACATTAGGCGAGAGGCGCATTACACTCTCAACTGGTCCATTACAGTCATGAAAGAGGCAATTAAGAGTGACCAGTTATCCTTCGAAACAATAAGAGGAAAATGCTCAGTACAAAAGATAAACATGATAAATGAACCCAGAAAGCCTGGAGAAAAGACCTTCAATCTGAAGTTGAGGGCCAGAAAAGATGAAACCCCCCCTACAGCGTCCCACAGGGTGAAATAGAACCTCCAGCTGGGACTGTATCTGTGCTGGTGCCAGTCGAGGCTTTCTAAAGAGAGCGCGCCATGGGATTCCAGATTCACACCATTTTTGAATCCCTGGTTTCAAATTAACAACAAAAGCCCGCAGACATCACACGTCCTTTAAGGTTTGCAGTTTCTGATTCAGATACCAGCGGGCCTCCACACAGCTGTCCACAACAAGCCTCTCATCTCCGCTGCACAGCTCCCAGCGCTGCGCACGACTGAGGCGCTCACTGTTTTAGCTTCCATTTTTCATTAGAAAATGAAACCCCCCCCCCCCTCCCCCAAAAAAAAAAAAACTCTTAATTGCCTCTGTGTGACTGTTTTGAGACAAGCTCCTTATCCGATTGTGAATCTGCTGCCAGCGGCGGCGACAGTAAGCTGTTGAGGCTTCGGTGAGAGCACCTATCGGAGAGAGCAGAGGGAGACGAGAGGGATGCACTTGAGTGTGAAGTCTTGGCTTAAACGCAGGAGGAAAAATGATGGTGAATAAGAAGAGGCGAAGGAGACGTGGGAGGTTCACTGTCAACATGGCCCTTCATCCAGCCGTTGATTAGAAATCCGAAATAGGAAGTAATCCTGAGGGGGGCGGGCGAAAAGAGGAACAGCAACTAGTTGCTGCAATTACCTGCTCAGCCATTTATGCGCAACAACAAAGAAACTCAGATATGAAACATGAACCCAATTTCAAATCCAAGCTCTTTAATTTTATAGACAATCACTATTTCAAACACTTAGCCTCTATTTTAGGCCTGAGTTAATAAATGCCAGGCATGCTGGTTACACTGGGTTCCTCCAGAAATGGGAATCAAAATATTTCCAAATATATTTATCTCAAGATTAAAGAGCAGTGGTAGGAGGCTGGGATTTATGGAACAGCCAGAAAACCTCCAAAGAAGTCACGTTGCCTTATGCTGGATAAGAAATGTCCTCGAAATGTTTCAGCTACACAAAGGCTTCAACACACCAGTTATCAAGAGTCTTCTTGGTCCCAGACCACAGAGAGCAAAAGGTAGAAAACCAAAATCCTGGACCCGACGACAACAGAAATCCTTTAAGCACGTTGTGTTTTGAAATAAAACCAAGAAATGCACAAAGAGCTGATGCTGCTATTATTTTAAACGTCCTAATTAAAGCAGCATTGAGTCTTAACTGCCATCTCAATATCACTGCAATGTGCAACGTCGTAACCACATCGCAGAAACTGGACGCCGTATGATGAGAATCAACAGCTTTTAACCCAGAGACCATAATTATCGGCTGAGAAAAATGTGAACTAATCGCATAATATTGTCGTCAAGTCTGATTCATGACTGATAGTTAGACTGAAATGGACACATGACTGAGGTTTTCTTCTGATGCACTTGCTGCATCCCGTTGTACAGCAGACGTCGAGAGACGCATCAGCAACACAGCAGGGCCCCCGAGTCAGGTAACGGGCCATCATTTGGTGCCTTCATCGCATGCATGCCGAGGTCATGCAGACTTCAGCTGCAGAGAGCTTCATGTGAGAGGCTGATGCTTCTTGATAATGGAAAAAATTGACAATGAAGAAGAAGGAGTTTCCCCCAAGCTGTCACTCTTACTTGCCAAGCAGAGATTGAATGATTTTCATTCAAACAATTAAATTGTTCACAAAATACACCGAGCGTAAGACACTTTTCTTTTTTTTTGTTTTGCAATTCTTCAAATAATTATCCGTGATGTTATGTGACGGCTGCAGAGCGGATCACGTCTACGTCACACAAGATTCGGCTTTATTGTTTAAAATCACCAGTTAGAAAATGGAGCTCCCTCTTAATGTTCTCAACTGTGCCTTGCATGACGACAGGAAACATTTCCTTGGGTGGTAAATGGGTTCAAAAGCTTAAAATTGACTGCTGTAACGCAGGGAATTAATGACTTTGATTATCTCCAGATGGCACAAAAAGCTGCAGAAAAAGCTTCCAGCTGGAACTAATTAAAGAACGCACAGGATTCCCGTTTTATCACATTTTGACTCGTCACCATTTGCTTTCGGATCTCGTCTTAAAACTGGTAGCTTTCACGGCCGAACGCCCCGGGAAAAGCCCGTCTTGTTAAAACTTTACACTTCAGCGCAGACCTCTGGGTCATCAAACCAGAAATTATCAGCAGGTCCTCACAGCTGATTTAAAACCCAAGAGGATCGAGCTGCTGCACCTCGACTGTGGACTGGGCTTTTTGTGTTTTGTTAAATGCGGCGATTCCTTTTAAAAACAGAAGCCGAGGATGGATTAAAAGATTGTTTTGTTTAGTTTTGTCCCCACATGGTACTTTTAATTTGACAAAACGAGCCTCATCAGAACGCAAATTCAAATTTATGGAAATGCCCGTATTGAAGTTTTGTCCAAGAAAGGTGGAATATCACTTTCTTCATCCATATGTATATATATATATATATATATATATATATATATATATATATATGTGGACCTTAAGAAAATGTATATAGTAGTAAAAATATTTTAAAAGCATAAAAAGTGTTTAATTTAGTTCAGTTTAAATAAATATATGAAAATATAATTAAAATATTTCATTAAAAACAACAAAAAATACATAAAAGAAAATATGTAATGTAAAAAACACCAAAAACTGAACTTAAATTAAACAATATATACAAAAGGTATAATAAAAAAATAAATAAAATACACACAAAAAAATCAAACAAACAGAAGACACGACATACGTTTCGATAATGTCAGGATCTGCATAGAGGAGAACGATCATTGGAAACGCTGTTCCACTCATTGTCAGGTGTGCAGCTTCAACCCTTTGTCTCTAAACATGACAAACATTACTCCACATTATGCACGGTCAGGCAGACCCTGATGTTTCTGCTCAGAGGCTGAGAAACCAGATCCTGGCCTATCAGGTGTCCCAGACGAGCCCCCGGTCAGCCCCCCCCCCCCACCTGCCGATCAAATCGACCCGCAAAAACCACCTGGCTGATTTGACACAGACCCGCTCCACTGCAGTGGATGAAGAGCAGGAGGAGGAACACAAACTTTCAAGCCTCCCTCTGACATAAAGGTTTGTTAAATGAGGGGGGGGGAGTTGATTTTCATTATTAAAAAATGAAGCAGTTTCCTCGCACGATTCTGAACAGGCAGCACGACATGCAGCCACAGCGGCCAATCAGAGTCGCTCATTACGCCTCCTGGCTCATTCTGGGATATCAATCACCAGAGCTCTCGCCTTCCACTGAGTTTAATGAAGCCACTTATTTGAAAAATTACACATTCAAGAGTGACACTTCAAAAAAAAAACAAAAAAAAAACACACGCTCATCAGGGAGACTTGTGACTAACACACAGCGCTAATTAAAAACATATCAAACAGAAGGTGAGTTAAGCAATCAAACTGGCAAATGAAGACACGTCATGCAGGGCAGACCGAGGAGGTTAGTGTGAAGATCCTGTTTAAAGACGTGTGCATATTGCAAAGACTTCTGCTGCTCCGACATGTTGGTCTGAAGCCAAAAAGCGTAATAAATAAGCCGCAGCGGCTAAGGCAAGTGTTGTTTTGGCTAAATGCAGAGGATTACTTTAACACAGAGATGATTAGGGGAATGTAGGAAGAGTTGGGCTGCAGGCCCAGATCTCAGTCCACACGCATGGAACTCCTCTTCATCCACATAAAGCACTGAGTCATTCCTCATCTCTTTGTGCTTTGCTTCAAATAAGGCAAACGTTGTTTCTTTGCTATATGCCAAAGTGGTTCTGATCAACAGCTTTTCAGGCTCTCTGATGGTTTCTCTAACTTTTTCTTTTGACTTTAGCTCCTTTTTTTTTCTTTATACAGGTTCCGCACCAGAACGAGGCCTATAAAAAGCAAAGCAGACAAAAATATACCAGCCAGGCTGAAGCAGGTTTAACAAGAGTTGCCCAAAGACATTAGGTGAGTATTTTCGTAGGTGGTGCTCTCCAAACGTAATCGGTGAAAAATTCTGTTTTAAGCTTTTTCTTCATTTCAGCGACTGCTCCATGGGGTTTCTGAGCTTCGAGCAAAATAACAACGCCTCAGGTCTGCAGCCAAAGCATCTTTGTTGGAAAAGCAAAGAGCTCAATAATGTCATCATGACTTCGAGGAAATGAACTTCCAATGTTCCTCCAGCTGACCGGTCTCAGGCTTGAAAAAAATGTTTCGTTTCGTCTTGAATACGCGAAACCGGCGGCTTGGTTTTGAACAGAATGGCAGAAATATGTTGAGCAAATCAACAAATGGCAAAAGCATTTTTCCGGTGCAAACTACGTCTTCACTGCAACAGCCAAGCAAGCAGAATATCCAAGTAAAGGTTTCCACTTTTTCACTCTGGTGCCCATTAATAAAATCTAGTGCAACCAATTACTGTCAGAAAAATATCAAATTGGTAAAATACACCAATGTGTATTTTAATCTCATTATAAATCCAGCTGTTCTGAAAGCCATTGGTAATAAAAAAAAAAAAAAAAGTGAACAAAGATGGTAGAAGCACACCAAACAGGTCAGAGGTCAAGTTGCAGAGAGGATTAATACGGAGTTAGATTTTGAAGCAATATTTCGAGCTTTGAACGTCAAACGAAGCGCTGCTAAGTTACCTGGAAATGAAATCAACCAAGACGTGACGACACGTATAAGCGCAGGCATGGAAAGCACTCACCAGAGAAGACAAAAATGCATATTGTACCTCTGGAGGAGCTGCAGGGATCTAGAACTCAGTTGGGGGAATATTTTGATTGGTCAGCTGTGACCTGTGCAAATCCTCCCAAGCCGTTGTGAGACCCATATGAGGCAGAGAAACAAAGGAGGGCGCTTTGAAAATACAGAATATTCTCTCCTAGTGTTTCTTTAAACGCTCCAGAAAACACAGTTTCCTGTAACTCAAATGAACACAGCAGCGTTGGAACATTGTGACTAAATAAACCAAGAGAAGAGAACCGAGCACTCTTCAGATCAACACCGGTCAGAATTCACTTTATTTTAGGGCAAAACGGGGAGCAGTTCTACGGGCTGCACTGTGTGTGTGTGTGTGTGTGTGTGCGTGTGCGTGTGTGTGTGTGTGTGTTTTACAACATCAGTTAAGGCAATAAAACCTCAGACAAGGAAGGGAGAGAGGGAGAAGCAGAATGAGACGAAAATAGGTGACGACGGGAGGAAAAAGACTGGAAAAATACATTTGGAAAACAAACAGAAAGAAGCTAAATCCAGAAGAAAGTGGAAAAACATATGAGAAAAGGCAGTAAATGGCGAAAGAGGAGGAAATAAGAATGGAAGCAAACTGGGAGGAAGGTGGACATCAGATGAGGAAATGGTCAGCGGAGAGGAGGGGTACAAAAAAAAAAAGAAAAAAAAAAAAAACAGAAGGAGAAAGAGGAAAAAGTGAGGAGAAGAAGCCGCACCTAAATCTCCTCTGGTGGAGAAAGAGGAAACACTGAGCTGAGCAGATTCTCTCCACTTTCCACTCCAGGCTGCTGCAGCAGCCATCCAGACACCCAACCGGTAGCAGACCACTACTCCCAGTGCCATCCTACTGGCAGCAAATCCACAAAATAAAGCCAGAAGATGGACAGAGCGACGACAGAGTGGGAATGATCAGACCGGCAGAGTGGCCGTGGATGAAAGGCCAGGTGGAGGGACTGACTGACTGACTGACTGGATTATGCAAATACGAGTCAAATGTTTCGCCCGGGCAGAGACAAGGTGCGATCGAGGCGCGGCTGCAAGACGCACACAGACCGAAACCGAGAGCAGCTTCATGAAACCCAGCTGTTCCGCCAAAACATCCGGTCTAAATCAGACAGAAAGCAGAAACACCGCTTCTGGTTAATCAGCGTTTATAACGCTACAGCTGGAGAGTATCTCCCCCCCCCCACACCCACACCCACACACACACACACACACACCCCACGCAAATGGTCTCTGACACACACCGACACAGAGGAGGAGAGGAAACGCACCGCTTACTTGTTGGGAAAAAAAAAAAAACAACAAAAAAAAACAAAACAAAATTCCCCCACAGGAGCTTCGGTTTCAGAACGGATTCCTCGTCGCGGGGAAATTCCACGTCCGCGTCCACGGAGCTGCTGGTTCCCCGCGGTGTTAGAGCCACGGAGCCCGCTGGCTGTGTGAGCGGCGGGCGGAGCGCTCCGTCTTCAGCACCACACTGCTTTGAACAGCTCCCGCTGACGTCACCGCACGGCTACGACACCACGCCCACTTCTCCTAGCGACCACGGCCGCCACGCCCCCTCTTTCCCTCCGTCCTTCCCCCCCCCCCCCTCCCCCCCCCCCCCCCCCCGTACTCACGGAGAGGAGGGGCCAAAGTTATCAATAAACTCATGCCTGGATTATGACTCCTTGAGACATCCCTTTTTTAATTTATTATTATTATTATTATTTTATCATTTCAAGTTTGTTGGTGGCGTTTTTAAATTGGTTGTATTTATTTATTTTTTCTCTCAAACATTTAAGTTTTAATGTCTGGCTGCAGGAGAACATGAAAGCGACTTTAATGAAGATCAGCAGTAAATGCAGTGGATTCATCAGTAAGAGAATCCAGATCTCGGCGATCAAAAATGTGCAAACAAACAAACAGGGCAAAAAGTTATCGAACCTGCATTTTGCTTTAATAGACATAAGACAAATTGAGTCAAATGTTCTGACGTGGCAGCAAACAGCAAGAGGAACAGATCTAATTAACTTCCTGTTGCGCTAAAATATAGTTCTAATCAATCTCATGTACTTCTAATAGATGGACAGTTGGATGCACAGTTGGATCCTGATTATAATACAAGGCAATATCATCAAAACAAATCCCCAACAAGTGGAAAACCGCTATAAGAAAAACTGCTAAATATATTAGCAGCGAATGGCTGATGCTGTCTGTGGAAAGAAAGGCAGAGAGAAACGTTCACGTCATGAGTAACATGAACGCCCGGTTGATTGGAGACGGGTCACTGCTTTTCGATGGAAGTCCAGGGTGAATAGAAGACGCATTTCGACGACGTCCTAAAATCACAGTCGGATTTTGTGCCCTGGCACGACGACCACAGAGGAGCCGAGGTGTCATGGCGGTCCTGTCAAAAGGCCAGACTTTTCCCCAGATCAATACCTGGAAATGCAGGCAGGTCCCATGCAGAGGTCTCATGTAGGCATAGCCTCAGTTTTCTGGCAAGTCAGCGTTTTATTGATGCAGAAAAAGCTGTTGTTGAAGTGAAATGTTCAAATGTTTTCTGTGGCACACGCGCGCGTGTGTGTGTGCATAAATGGTCTTCGCAGCGTGTGGGGTTTTGCGGCGTTCTTGGGAATCTGCTGCAGATTCCTGCTGAGCTGAGAGAAGTCACGCCGTGGTCACTTTTCTGTTACGGAAGCGATATATGAACCTTTTACTTGCTGGCCCTAAACCAAGCTTGAAGAGATGATACAGCAGAACATGTTGCCTTAGTCACAGAGCTCAGAGAGGTGAGCAGGAAGCTTCAAGAGGTTTTGGTCTACAGAATAACTCCTACAATCAGAATGCTGAGTGCAGCAAAATATCTGTCTTGGCTGCAGAGATTCACAGAGAGCTTGTTTGTGAAACAAAGCGTCTTTGCCAGACATCCACCCTAACTCTACTGCAGATTCTACTCTAAATTGGCTTCGTGAGCTTTTTCCATCAATATGGATTCATCAATGCACTGAAACGTCAATGAATGGTTTTGTGCATCAATGTCGATGCTAATCAAAAAGACTGTGAATCGCGTGTGAGCGATGACTTCATACGAGGAGGTGATGATATTTGTCGGTGTCCACAGGAAGAAAATGACTTATTATGTGCAATGAAGTGAAATAAACACTGAACATATTTAGTGACAGTAAAAAATAATTTTTGGTTGTTGAACCGCCAAGACAGATCCTGTAACAATAAACGAGTTGCACTATAATAATATTTTTTTTATTTTTTTTTGCACAGGGCTGATTTTACTCAAAAACATAAACTGCGTAAACGTTGACATTCAGTTACTTTCATGAATTTCCATTTGGTTTCTAGCCAGATGATTAACTGGGTCTGGTGGCTTGATTTCCTCTCTCTTAATTCATCAGTTTCCATAGCTTGTTGCGTTTCGTGCTGAGAACCCCACCCTGACTTCATTTTCATAATCCGATCACGTACTGGCACATTTATCCTTTCTTTTGCTTTATTTAGGTGCTTTACAAATAGAAAAGCAAAACCTAGCCTGTCCAAAATGTGCTTGTATATCAGCATCGGCCAAAACATGCTGCCCTTTAAAATTTTCATTAAAAATTTTTTTTCAGGATCACTAGGAATTTAAAATGCGGACGTCCAGAATGCCAATGCATCATATCTCACGTTCAGGTCAGGGATGGAGCGCAGATGAGCCAGGAAAATGAATCTTTTGCGTGTCTTTCTTTCGCACGACAGGCGTCAGAAACTCTCTCATTACTGTAGACGGCCGTTCTGTCCTGCCACCGCACCCAGAATCAAAGACACTTCAACTCTTCTGATTAATGTCGAGTTTCATCGCCGAGAGCCGAGAGCCGTGACCTGCTGACCTGCTGACCTGCAGACACTGCGATCGCATGACCACACACCTCCCTGCCTGTGAGCGAACTCCCGTCCCTGGACGCTCTGAGCAGGAGCGTTTTCTAAACAAAAACAACAAATTGCTGAAGGCTGGAGAAGAATTTGGGGGAAAATTAATCATAGAGAACCGAAACAATAAAAGCTACAGTAACAATGAGTATTGACTGATCCAACAGAAAAGCCCTGAGCAGCTCTTTTCATTGTTTTAGATCAAAATCTTCTCCCTTCCATTTTGCTTACAACTATTGTTACTCTTGTTTTATTGACCTGAATCATTTCTCTGTGTGCCAACTCTCTCACTGCTTGAAACTGTGACCAGAGACAAGCGAACCTCCTGAAGCTGCTCTCTGTGCCGCTTGTGTTCAGTCCAGCGACTGTAAGCGCAGAGGTGTGAGACTCTGGCACTCTGCGCGGCGGCTGCTGTCTTCTTGCTTCCTGTCAGGCTGCTCTTCATGGACCCTTTTAAACAGGTTGTCCTCCCATCAACACAAATACTGGCTTCGTGTTTCACTCGATGCGGCTCCCTTTTAAAGTTGGTGCTTTGTTAGCCATTTGAAACAGTTTGGAGTCTAGATTGTGTATTTTTTTTTTTTTTTTTTTCCATATCTTGTTTTGCGTTTCCTGGTGAATTTTAGCGTTTGTCTTTTAGGTGCTGTGATGTGCAGACACGTCTTACCAGCATGTTCCCCTCACACCTATTTCCCATTCACACGTCGCTCCTCCCAGTATTTCCACTTCAGGTTTGTTTTGAGTCACTGTCAGGTTCCTGCTGTCACCCACTTAACTCCTTGGTGTTTTTTTTTTTCACTTGTTTCTTTTGCAGCGTGGCAAGTCATTGTATTTCTTTGGTAGGTTGAGTAAAATATGCGACAACACGATACTGTCTCCCGACCATATTTGTTTGGAAGCTCCTCGGTACGAGAAATAATCCGTAGATTCAAAGCCAACATGATGGCCTCGGTTGCATGCGCGTGGGAAAAATCGAACTTAAATTACAGACGTGTCATCAAATTTACAATTAATTGTAGATTAACTGTAAATTTAATTTACAGAGTCTTAATTATTCAAGACAGACCAATGCCTGCCTGTATTATTGCACTTGATTTTAATCTCGCGTTGATCTAAAAGAAAAACGAAAAGAAAAACGCAGATTTTGCAGTAAACATGAAACACTATACTCATTTTCTTTTTTATCAAATAACATTTATGTGTTTCTCACTGACAGAAGACATGTTTGTTTAACTCTTTATAAAATATTTATTGAACAGTTTCAAATCTCACGCATGTGAAATTGTGCATGGATTTTCGAGTGGTTCTTTGTTTAATGATCCTGTGACTCCAACGTGCATTAAAAAAAAAAAAAAAAAAAAAATGAAGCCGGCAGACTTCAGTAAATTGCTTTTGCAGTTGATAGTTCATGTTTGCAGTAAATCCAATGTGACAAGGACGTGCCATAATGACTTCTCCGTGGACCGGCGAGGAAATGAGCACAAATGAATCACGATGTTCTGAGGAGATGATTCTGCCCTCAGATATATTTCCAACATTAATGATCTCAAACTAAACGGGAGCATCTTTTCCTGAGAGGTTTTGCTTTGACATCTGAAATAAACGGGAGGATGTATTAGACAGATAGACACGACAGGACACAGGCAATCAGAGCTTTTAGTTCAGTGATTCAAGAGCTGCGAGCCTGCAGGGCGACCTCCGGAGTCCTCGACAGGCCTGCAGACAGAAGCTGCAGGAGATTAGCGAAGACAGACGAAGAGAGCTGTAATAATAAATTTGGGACACGAGGGATTGTGGGGGCTTACATCAGCGTGGCTCTGTGATCTGTGAGTCAGATAGTGTCTAAGGTGATTTACCATGCAGTACGTGAGCAGCACCTGGCCTCCGTTAGTCAAAGAGAGGACAGTAATCCTTTTCAAGTGAATCTGTGTCATCAGACAAAATCCTCTGATTTCCTGAAAATTCAAGATGAAAACAGGGATTAAGACGAGACGAAATGCAAGCAATCTGAGGGGAAAAGCAAAACACAATTCACAAAACCTACAACTTTAAACGTATAAGACCTTCATACAGTAGTTTTTGTATTTGTGTTGAATATTTACGAATCATTATTATGACGAAACAACATCTTGCTGAATGGAAGAGAAAACAAAATAGAACATAAAATCATCTAATACACCTTCTCAAAAGCATATTTAGTATAAAAAATCATGAATGAAAAAAAAGAAGCAATCAAACCACAGTAATGAGAGCCCACACTTACATGGTTTACCATTTGAAACCTCTCAGAGCGTTAATAAAAAAAAACCCAGGAGATCTTTCTTATTTTGTTCTTTTCATGAAGTTCACTGTGACAGAAAGATAAGGAATGACGGTGAAGTGTAAAAAGCGTTACCAGTCAGTCCGACAAACACGGAAATGACAGGTTTGCTATGAACGTCAATCAAGTTGGTCTGCGGCCTAAATCTTTACAATAATGAAGCGTCAGGAGCCAAACCAAAACCAGCAAGATTTCCTCCTGACAACAGACGCCTGCAGGCTACAGAGACAGCTGAGGAAAGGTGCTGGGTCTCATTTGTGAAGAATTGCATCGGTTCCATACCAAAATGCCCAAAAGGCAAACATGGCTCTGCTGACCACAGCTGTTTTGTCTTCTTTTTTTGTTTTGTTTTGTTTTGTTTATCTTTTACAACAAATAGAAAGCAAAAGACACAAAATCTGGACAACTTTAAACTTAAAGTATAGATTTCTAAATGCTTGAGTTACATTTCTTGGAAAGGAAGAGTTGAGGTAGAAATTGTAATTTCAGAGGTGAATGAGTTAAAATGAAAAAAATATATATATTTTTACCGCTGAATAAGTTGCAGGACAGCAGCGGTCCTGGAAGACTGGAGTTTGACACCCCGGCTGTATTTTGTTGCAGGACCCTTGTGGCGTGGCCGTCAGTCTTGAACGAGGTGGACTTTACTCACCTGCAGAAGTTGCAGCAGGACTGCTTCTTTGTGAATATGTTCACTGGTTTTTTTTTCTGATGAGCATTTAGAAACCCACATCTTCTGTGATTTAGCAAGCAAGCAAATTTGTGCCTTTCTTATGTCAACTTACATCATCACTCAGTTACCCAAAGAGGACAATAGCTGGACTTTTCGAGTAGAACAAGCCTTTGGGGCCGCATGCTGCTTTGGGGCCGCATGCTGCTTTGGGGCCGCATGCTGCTTTGGGGCCGCATGCTGCTTTGGGGCCGCATGCTGCTTTGGGGCCGCATGCTGCTTTGGGGCCGCATGCTGCTTTGGGGCCGCATGCTGCTTTGGGGCCGCATGCTGCTTTGGGGCCGCATGCTGCTTTGGGGCCGCATGCTGCTTTGGGGCCGCATGCTGCTTTGGGGCCGCATGC
>VMRN01000111.1:701847-750179 GCA_010277015.1 Poeciliopsis turrubarensis | reverse complement strand
GGCCGCATGCATGCTGCTTTGGGGCCGCATGCATGCTGCTTTGGGGCTGGTTAGTTATTCATCTGAAGGACTATAACAAGTCTTCGTGGCGTTTCGGCCGGCTCCTGAGCCTGTGTGTGCGTCTCGGCCTCCTCAAATGATGTTTGCTCTCAACAAGTCATCTGAAAGCACTTCAGCGAGACCGTATGCCGTTTGAACGCAGATTGAAAAAAGCCGTTCTCAGCTCCTGAGTGGCAGCTCTGAACACCTCACAGGAAACCGAGGCTTGACGGTCGGCCAGATCGATCCATCACATAGTGAAGAGCTTCTCGCTATGTAATAACCGGCCAGGGTTTGAGAGTGCGGGCGGACGGGTGGCTGGTATTGACTGCACCGTCCGACGCGGTCCCCCGTTTAGCCCTGTGAACTGACCACTGTTAGCTTGTTTTTCGCACTAACACACGAGATAAACAAGCCAGTTTCTCAAAAAAGACCTTTGGCAGGACAAAACTGATTTTTCTGCTGCTGTACACAAGATTTGTGTCAAAGCAGAACTACTTTCTACATATTTTCTGGATCATTTCAGCGTCACGAAGGAAGTGGCTCTGGGCTACCTGTTGTAGTTAAGACTCTTAAAGATGACCAGACGTGTTATGTAAGCAATAAACAGGTCTGCACGTTTCCTTGATAAAGGCAGAGGCCCTACTGCGCCATTCACGCAAATCTTCTTCATTATGACATTTGTTAAAGAATGAGTTCTGAAAGTAAGTGAAGGGTAGTCAGCGTAACACTTTTTGGGGTTCGAGTTATAATCTAAAGATGTGTTTTCATCCGTGGCACGTTTGCGATCGGCCTGATATGTGTTGGGTCCATGAAGCTGCCCCGTGTCCGCTCCCTGGCAGCTCTCCTTAATGCGGATGATTATCCTCTTACGCAGAGCCTGGGCCAAAGTTTCATTCAGACTGAAACTCCTGACACATTCAGCTGGAAACGCAGATCACTTCGTGATAACATTAAGGCTGCCCTCACTTAAAAGAGAAGTGATGTCACATCCGCCAGGCCAGGTGCAGGTATGTGTGTCCTTTGCAAGCAACAGGATGGGCTAAGAAGCCTGTACTAAGGAAAAATCTGCAACCTTGAATGATTGTCTTTGAATCTATTCTGATATGTATCGCTTTAATATCTCTTTTTCTTAAAGAATTACAGTGTTTTACATTGTGTGCGCTCATTTAAACATGAAATTAAATGTGTCTGGATTTAATGTGAAAGACTAACACAGTGGTTCTATTTATTTATTTATTTATTTATTTTTTTTTTACCAATCTGGAAAGCAAAGTGGTTGTCATCTATGTTCAGGCTTCTTCCACCAATACTTTCAGAACCACTTGCACAGGTTTCAACATGAACTCCTGGAAACCTACAGAACTGAACTGAAATACAAGTGAACTCGTCGACCTTTGCTGTAAAGCAGTCGGAAATGTCGAAACAGACGAGAGCTACGACACGGAGAGGCGCACGAGACCTGTTGATGCTCAGGCACCTCCTGCCGTTTCTGAGCTGCTTTCTGTGAAGTTACAGCTCAGATTTATGGACTTGGACTTGAAATGTGCTGACTCGGCACCTATCAGATTTCTTCTCCTCTCTGTTGTTGCTGTGAACATTGCAGTGTGCAAATCTGGCATCGGACAAAAAAAAAAAAAAAAAAAAAAAGCTCTGATCTTTCTCAGATTTTACATCTGCCATTGCTTGATAGGAAGTGACATTGCAAAAGATCAAACATTTTGTAGGTTGTACATTTTTTTTTCTGGAAATTAATTTCTATGAGGATGTGGTGCACAAAAGAGACAAAGCAGCAGATAGCACAGCAGGACAAGAGCTCAGCTTGTTTCAGTCTTTGAATCAAAGGATGGAAATCTGCGCCGGGGGGCTTCAGCTGTTGGCTGATGGGAGTCCTCAGAAGAAAGTTAGGCCCTGTGGATCTGCAGAAATGAGAACAGACTAAAAAACATGCCCTTGATTTGTTGATGTGACAGGCAAGTGTGAGATGACGGAGTCGTCTTTTATTAGAAAACTTTCCTTATTAGCAGGCACAGCATGTGGTGAGCGTTGACAAGACAAGACAGAAACACGCCCTCTGTCTGTCTGAACGATTCGGTCCAACATTTCCTTTACTTTAGACCTGGGATGCAACAGGAGTCAATTATCTGCTTTTTGGCTGGAAACGTTTGGCCTGCAGGGCCTTCGCATGCAAACAAACGCCGCACTGATCGTCTCTGTGCGTGCGGACGCGGCGATAATGGACAAGAACAGAGGAGCAGCGGCAGCGTGCACGTCTGCTCCGGAGCCAAAACCAGCTAACAGGAGCTACTCTATTAAAGATTATGAGATTAAAGAGGCTTTGAGCTGAGCCGCTCCCCAAGTGTTTTCACTCCTCTGCCTGCTTCAGCTTATTACACATAACTGACCCTCATTGGTTTAAAAAGCTTTTTGGCAAAGGAGGGCTGCACGGTTCATCTGGATGCCGGCATTGGTGCAAGTTTACTACAGCATAAACTCTGCAATTTGCATGCACTTCAAGTTATTTAATACTAGAGAGGCAATACATGGACCTTGTTATGTATCACACAAAGTACAGGGTAATACTTTAAGACCCCAAGCGTTGTATTGTGGTATCAATCCAGGGGCGACTGATTGTTTTGTTTCCCATTTTAGTGTTGACATATCTAAGAATGTCCATCGGTTATTTCATGAGAGACGGTCATTAATGTCCCCCAATGCATCTTGTGTTTGTATTTGGGTCTGATAGAGAAAGGTAAAGAATGATGAGGGAGATCCTCAGAGGTCAGGCGTCGGGTCCATGCGGCGACTGGAGCTGTCGCGCACAAATTGCAAAGTATAGGTGTGATGTGATGTAATAATAGCTCCACAGATAATAACAGGTAATAAGCCGGTGGCTCTGGCCGTCGTTATGCAGAGCTTTTCAACAATCTCACAATTCCTCATGAAAAGAAATGCGATCAATTTTGTTATTTAAAAAAAAAAAAAAAAAAAAAAGAAGACAAGGAATTTGAGGAATTATCTCAGAATATTGTATTATTATTATTATTATTTTACAAAAAAAAGCTGGTTAATGTCTTGGATAAATTTTGCAACGCTGTATTAAGGTGTTTTAACATTATTTTCTATTATTTGACAAATCGGATTTTCTTGAACAGGCTGAATGTTTCTTATGCTTGAAATCTAATAAAAACAGATTTTATTAGCTGCTGCCGTCTCATCTGTGTCACACTGCCTGCTCCGTGCTTAGAGATCCAATAGTCGATGTGGGAAAGAGTGATGCACCTTGAAAAGGGAGAACGATTAGAGGGACTGTTGACAGGGAAAGAAGGAGACGAGGAGAAAAGGAGGATAGAGAAACTGCAAGGCAACACCCTAGAAGTCCGTTTGAGATTAAACATCTAAATCCTGATTGATCAGCATGTCCCAAGACACACAGCACAATAAAAATGACACAAACTTGTATGCTGACCTTATGATGTCATTCTAAATCATTCATAAAGCTCATCACATCCATCAGGTGATTTGATTTAATTTTAAAATAAAAATCAAAAGAAAAACAGAAAGAATACAAGAAAAAGATATAAGGTAAAAAAATAAATAATAATAATAAGAGTAATAATAAGAAGTAAAACATGTCTAACTGGAACTGCATCAGGAGCCTGTTGACGGGTTTGGAAACCATGTGGTTGAGGTGCAAGTTGCAAAGAGGCGTTACTCAAATGCAACTGAGGTTGTGTGCAAGAGCCTGTGTGCAAAATTCTGACCTAAATCGAGAATCCAAGTTAAAAAAAAAAAAAAAAAAAAAATCTCTAAAATTACTGAAGCTGTTTGACTTTACGCTCATTCCTTCCTGGAGAAAGGACAGTTCACATAAATTATTGAGAGCCTGCGAGCAAGATGGCTCGTGTTCATGGCGAGTGCATGTGAACCTCTGATCAACAGTGCGTCTAGTTTCTTATGATGGCAACAGAATAAATAAGATTAAACCTGGTTCAAGATTTAATAAGAGTTTTTAAATTAAAATCCAAAGTCGACCTTTTGAGGAAATATGTGCAAATGAGTCCAGAAAAGCTTGCTCTTCATCCGGCCACGGTGTAACTGACAGTCAGCTCTGTTTGCGGATCATTAAATAAGCGCGCAGAATACGCACCCAAACACTTTGTCTTTAGCATGTGTGGCCGCAGAGGGACAAAGCCATCTGTCTTGTCATTAACAGGAGCGAACGGATTATATTTTGTGGAGGAGAAAAGCCGGTTTGTTCTGCCTCATCCTGCTCTATATAAAACACTGGGGCTGATCCAGCTGCACACTGTGGCAGCTTAGCATCAGGTTCGGACGCACACAAACAAATACACACGCTGAGGAACCACACATTTACTCTGATGGACATTTTTCCACAGGTAAATAGAGTAGCCTTAGAAAAGATTTAACGTCCCGCAAAAGGCAACGACTGCAATTGTTTCTGTTGTTTGCGTTTTGACCGATCTTTGTGCCGCTGCAATTATTACCGCTCTAAAATCCTGTTCAGACAACAGCAGAACACATAAAAAAACATGCAAAAACTACTACAGTTTTATTTTTACTATTACACCCATTAAACAATCTATCTCCCCTTCAGCTCAACCTTATAAGTGGAGATGCGTTGTTGATGTTACCATTTTAAAATATCTCGCAATTAAGTATTGGCAAAGATCAATGTAAAGTGGCAGAGGGTTGTCAGCAACTGCCGAAAGTAACTAAAAAAAGTTACTTTTCCAAATCAAGTAATCAGTAATGCGATTAAAGTTACTTTCTCAAAGTAACCATGCCATCGCTGGTTCACGTATAGCACATATCATCCTATTAAGCCCAAATTCACTGGCTTGAGGATAAAGACGTGTGGGAAATTAATGTGTTTGGCCATTTCAAAAGAGCGCAAAGACTGTAATAATTGTTTTGCATTCAATTTGTACTTTAAAAAAACTGAATTTCGACATTCCGACTCAGAAAGCCAGATTTATGACTTGAAAAGTCAAGTGTTCCCAATCAGGACGCAACATCATTACAGTTGCAACATACGAATCTAATGTGAAACGATTGATCCGCTTCACAACTTATAAGACTTGAAGGATCTTCTTGGCACGAGATGCCACAGCACATGGTTCTAGTAGAACATTAGGCCGGTGGTCGTTATGATTGGTCCAGCTTTAATCTTAAAATGAGTGGGTGAGGGGAAAAAAAAGCAAAAGAACATACATTTAAGCATAGAAAGAAATGGTTTCTTAACCTTCAGCAGCTAAAAATACCAGCACCTGCTTCTCACATCCATTAGAGTGATGAGTTGACGAAAGTCATGAGTAAAAAATGCTTTTACTGTAAGCGGAGAAGTTTTTAGAGTGGGGAACTACTAGAGGTTGGTGATTGCAGTAAAAATGTTCAGAAAATGTCAGGAAAATGACTCGAGATGCTAAATTTCTCTGCTGAAAAAAAAAAAAAAAAAAAAAAGACGCAATTTGTTTCAGGAAAAATGAGACACAGTATAATAAAAAAAACAAAAAACAAAACAAAAGCAAGGAAGCACAGAAAAACCCAATAACCCAAATAGTCCTTTGGCATAAACAGGAAACATATTGCTTGATATGGGAATTTATTTGCTCGTTGCAATAAATCGGAAGACTTATGTCTGCCTGAAAGGGCTGCTCAGTCTGGAAGAGTTATTTCCTGTCCGCAGGCTCTCCCCTGCCTTAAGTCAACATGGAGCAAGCAGCCGGCCAGCAGAAAATGAACCATGAATCAGAAGCTTTTTCAGTAATTCATAACACACCGAGTGTTGCTCTTAACATGTGTGGCACAGTCGCAGAGCGTACAAGAGAGGAAGGAAATTAAAATTTCCACCCAGTGTTAGAATTAACTGACATAAATACACACCCCCACCCATGGTCGCTTTCCAGCCACCCTGTCATTTGCAGATTCCTTCCAGAGGACTTTCCTCGGAGCAGCTTTTTAAGAAAGTATTTATATCCTTACGTTGTGAGACGCCTTGTCATTAGAACGTCTAATTTAGCAACGAGAGCGGTCCCACCCATCTCTCCCACGGCGCGCTCTCTCCTCTTCTCGACTCGGCCACCTTTGTGGGTTTGTGCAAACACAACATTAAGATGCCAAGTGTGAAGTCCCACGAGACATCTGGTCGTCTCATCGACACTTTAGTGCTGACTCATTTAGTTGCCATGAAAATCCAGGACTTGTTTGACATATACTCCTTCTGCAGAAGCAATTAGACGTTTGAATTTGTGCTACTATGAAATATTTCACACGCTTTGAGATGCTCAAGTCTGCCAAAGAGACAAGAAACACAGCAGCAACTCAGACTGTAGTTTCATTTACCCCTTAGAGCAAGTCCAGTCCTTAAGAGAAATCCTGCAGCTTTCTGATGTCTCCCTTCTCTTGACACATGTGAATAAAGTGGTTGAATTGCCTCATCCACATTTTCAGTCCTGTTAACAAGCCATTCACTTGATGGCTGGAGAAGAAACACATCTACATGTTGCAGGATAGTAGAGCTGGAGGACTGGACTAGGGCTCACCTCGCTAAGAGATTTCAAACAAATGTTAACATCAGTCAAAAACATTAAATCCAAAACGATGTTTTGAGTTGCTAAAGGGAAAAACGTGACATAAACGTGCAGTTTCGTAAAACCACTTCTTTAAACATCTGAGGAAATGTTAGAGTACATTTCACTAGTTTGCCTTCTCGTTTTTTAGTAAGAAAACTAAACTTAAGAATTTAGTTTAGTTTTTGTAAACTAGACTTAACTAAACTCTTTTTGGCACAATTTCTACAGCTTTTTTATCTGAACTCAGCTGTGGGTATTGTGCTGAACAAAATTAATTTAGATTTGTAAGAAAAATGTCATATAAAAACAACGTTCAATCTACTCGTAGTCAAAAGTTAATCAATAGAAATAAGAATAAACTTTATCATCATCATCACCTGTAACAACTACAAGGAATTTCATATTGCTTATGAAAAACTCTAAACATTTAATATCCAAGATATATTTCACACAGTTGGCTGTGCTAAAGACAATGTGCTTATTGCTATGAAATGAAATGAAATGTGACCATTAAGAGTTACATGTTTACTCTCAGGCTAAATTTTGTAGATTCAGTCCCAGTTTCTAAGAGAACAATCAAGCATCCAACATTGCAGCGTATTTTGATTTAACTCCAGACATTTTCAGAAACCGTTCCATTTATTCTATGATTTCTAGCAGTGATAAAACACTGGGGAGAAAAAAAAAAAAAAAAGATTTCAGATGAAAGGAGAAGCTCCATGTTCATTATTCTCTGTGGGACAAACGTGTTGCTTTGCTTCTGCCAAGCTCGACATTTCAGCTTTACAAATATTTGTTCTGTTATATATAAAAAAAAAACAACAGCAGCAAACAAACAACAAAAAAAAAACTCCCTCTGAGGAGGCAAAGAAAATATCTTGAAAGCTAATCAAAGTTTATAAAATGGAGCCAAAACAACTTTGCTTGTATTTGGTGAAAAAAAAAAAAAAAAACCACAATGTTGCGACAGAAACTGTGGGGGGAAAAAAAGACACTTTTCCTTAGAGTTGGTTCTTGTTGCAGTCTGAGCCACGCAGAGAAATAAACCCAGAAACCCTTTGTTCCTTCTTATTTAGAAATAAAACTTTAGCATTTCTTCATGTAGATTTGAGTCACAAGCCGCAACGTTTCAGAAAGTATTTTAAAGACTTTTAAAATGGAATTTATCTAAACTAAAATTGTCTGGAAAATGCCGCATATCAGGTGATCCATATGTATAATCAAGCTGCTCCACGTTGCAGATACATTTTTGTTGACTTTTCCACTATGGTGCGTGTGAGAAAATAAATAAATACAAGAAATAAATCACTAAGAGACGAATTCAGCCAGTAGAAATATTCTCAAATTATTTTTGAAACCAACACTTACTCTATTCAGTACGTTAGAACAGCGTGACGTACTTTTGGTAACAATATATTCTGCTTACTCTATATTAGTCTGACCTCCAAATGAAACAGCAAGCTCAGCAGATAGAAAATAATGTTGGAACGACGAAGATGCCTGACATTGTTTCTGCGTCCGGAGTAATTTCGGTTGGAACTTGCAGAAATCTTACTCGGGGAAAGAGCAGCAGCAATTCAAAATAATCTTAACTCAAGTGTAAAGTATATTGCAGGAGAAACACATCACTCAAACATCAGTGGCTACAAGCAAGACTTTCAGATGAGAATTCCTTAAGCTAGCAAACGTGGGAAAGTTCAAATTTGTTTTTTCCAGAAAACAACAGCCATATTTGAAATACACAGATGTCAAAACAAGAGGATGTTAAGGTTTGCATCTCCAAACCTTAACATCCTAATATCCTGTCAAAATCCATCCAGAAAGACATCCGAACAAAAACCAATCCTAACCCTTCATTCACACAAGACAATCTTAATACTCAATCTTTATTCTCCCGTTATAGTTTATTCTCCGACCCACTGCTCAGCAACAGAGCACATTACAAAAAGGATGTTCAATTCAACTCTTCAGCGTTAATTCTAGGAAACGTATTTTGGCTAATTACTACTTAATGTTTCCTATAATTAAGGACAACACTGGCAGTGTGTGCAGATTATATAATTAAGGCAAAACGATCTCTGTGATGGTGGAGACGGAAGGATGATAGAAAAGGATTAAATCTCCACAGATGCTTGTTTTTTGTCTTTTTTTTTTTTTTTTTGCAAAATAAAATTTAAACTGTTGCCTTACTGACCTCAGTATGAACTGTGCACATGATTTAATCTCTCCACCCAAATCCTTGCCTTCAGTCTATATATTGTATTATATACAAAATATAATATACAATAAAATACAATGACTTAAATGTTATTGTACAGTCTAGGTCACATGTGTCAAACTCAAGGCCCGGGGGCCAAATCCGGCCCGCCGTAGCTTTTTATGTGGCCCTCCAAAGACTAGACTAAACACTAAGTGTGATTAAATATTATATTATCAATCATATCAATGCAGTTTTTATATGTTTACTGCCAATTTATATCACTCAATCCCTCCAGTTTCTTGAGAATTTAGTTGATGTTTGTCCATGATTTATACAGCAAGTAAATAAACAGTCACATTTATTATCAGTTCCTCAAGGGACTGAAAAAATCTTCAATAATATTATGTAATTTTAAGAATTCATTGACATATTAACAGTTTGTGAACAGGTTTTATCAACACATTCTGGCACAACCGGCCCATTAAGAGCCTTCATGATCTTGATTTGGCCCAAAACGAAAATGAGTTTGACACACCTGGTCTAGGTCATCAAATCAGTCTGTCAACTACGTTGCCCGTAGAGCTTTTTAGTGTCCAGCAGGTGTCAGTATTCAGTGACGCAGTATCGACACAGTATCAATACATTTTTGCCAGGGGTCAATGTTATTGCTGTCGATGTAAAGATGCTGTTTGCTAAACGATATTTAAGCAAATATTAGGCGAATGTTATGCACATACTGTAGCCTGTAAATTCACACTTGCAAACTATTATTGTTTTTATCAATCACAGACATTGATTATGTAATCATTCCAACCTGAACAAAACCCATAATTATTTTATTTCCCATGAAACACAATTATGTATGTAAACTGGAAGTGTGTGCTTGTATGAGCACAAACAGATATAAAAACGCAGTTTAATCTCATAACACTGATCTGATTATAGTATCTGCTTGTGAGCATAAAGAGTCATCTCTTTTTGTCTAGCTGAGGCAGAAATATAGGTCACAGCAGAGAACCCTCTCCACTGTAGCATCATTAAGCAACATGGAGGATCTTTTTTATTGTTCCCAAATTAAAACCAACTCTTTGCTGGTCTGCAACACGTGTATGATGACAAAAGATCCCTTAAATATATGCAAAGTCCAGCAGGAATTTGCAAGCCAAAGCAACTTGTGAAACGCGATGCTTACACTATTTGTGACCTGTGCACAAACAGGTCACAAAGAGTAACAGAATCACAGAGTAATGATTCTGTTTAGATTCGCTGCTTTGAAACTGAACATGTCTGTTTGACATCTAACGCCCCCTAAAATCTTATGATAGTTTATCAGTCACTAGGACAACATTGTTTCCTTTTCTCACAAGTAATGATGAATTTTTACACCTTACCATCCTTCACTTAGATGAAGACAACCTGAGTATATTGTACTAAACAGGATCAATGAACTGTTAGTATTCTGAATATATATAAACAGCTGAATGCAGTTAATATGCATTCAGCTGCATATTAACTGGTGTAAACATCAAAATGTTCACTGAGCTCAACTTAATAATGATCAAAAACAGAATTACAAGACTTACCATAAAATATATACAATTTAACATGGCATTGTTCCAACTTTCTCCTCGTAATTCCCACGCCTCATGAACAAAGAATAGTTTCTCTACCTTTAACTTCGGCTAGACTCGCTTCACTGTCAGGCTTTGATCCACTTTGTGAGTCTCCAAGCAACATGTGCTGAACAATATTCAAACAAAAGCAAAGTAGCACTCCAAAACCCAGAGTTAGTAAGATATCCCACCCAGTCTTTCAATAGACCAGACCAATCTAAAAAACTTACAATATTAAAGTTCACACAAACCCCCTGTCAGCGCTATTTACTGATCAAATAAGGGGTAAATTTCTTACAGAGTGGTTTTGGTGTGTTTTTTTTTCTCCTAGTACTGATCTGATCGATAATAAAACAGGATCCAGCGATGAAGACAGAAGCGTTGCCTTTAGCATTCAGATTGCGTCCGAGGTGAACAGGAAGTCCGCCCCAAAACCAACCGGGAAGCAACGACCACCCAAACAAAGGTTCCACTTTGCGATAACTCTCATCTCAACCTCAGAAAAACACAACATGCAGTCAGAATGACATAGAAATAAAATAGGATTTGTTCATTTTTTATTTAAAAAATAAAAAAATAATAAATTGTATCTGAAAATATGTCAAAATTACAAAGCAACCAAATTAATGTGCTGCCATATTTTAGGTGCACCACACCATCATTAAATACACATAACGTATATGGATCAATGTTACAGTTCTTATGAAACACAGCTGGATCTTCAACCTTGTTTTAAAGGAACGAATTGTTTTTTGAAAGTTTGTTCCAGATTTGTGGTGGATAGAAGCTGAATGCTGCTTCTCCATTTCTGGTAATGCAGAGCAGACCGAAACCAGAAGACCTGGGACATCTGGAAGGTTGATACAATGATAATAGATCTCCAGTGTATTTTGGTTATAACTTGTCGAACTCTACACACTTGTGTTGGTTTTTACCAAATAAATTCTGTTTCTGTTCAGACAATTATCCTCCTCATGTGGAGACATCAAAAGTTGAAACTGACAGATCATTGAAGGTTCAGCTGATGCCAGATATTACTGGAAGTCTTTGATTGTGATAATGGAGTATTATCAGAGTATTACATATTTATGAGAACTGACTGCACGATAATGTGTTCAGGTGAAACTGTCAGGCAATTATCCTGCCCAGGAAAATAAACAGGATGGACTATAAGACATTAGAGAATGAGCTGCATGAAGTGGTCAACCCGGCCTTATCCATAAACCAGCAGTGGCAAGCTGGTAGGATGACATAGTCAGATTTTTAAAACTCTTCTTACATTATTTTTCTCTGACGGCTATTTTGGTGACCTGCTCCCATGTATCCAGTGTGTCACCTAAAGAGAAAAAAGTTGCAGCTTTCTCTTATTGCACTGCCAGGAATAGAATATTTTGTGAGTTTTGGTTTTTTAGAAGTGTTGTGTGATCTATTGGGTTTTACTTCAGACATGCATGCATGTTAACAATTTTTTCGTCTATATAAAATATTTACTCTCATAGAACTCTATTACAAACATCAGGTGTGCAAACAGATGAAATACCAAAAAATGTAGAAGAAAAACAGATTTACTTATAAATTTGTTATTGTGATTTCAGCTGTGTAGTTAAAACTCCCAGTACAACCTCTGACAACTGACATAACCAAAGTCAAAGTAACACAAGAAAACACGAAAGGGGCATGCTCTTTTATTGGGGTCTAAGTTAATTTGACACTGCAGAAAAAAAAAAAACATAACTTGAACATATAATACAGAAGCTTGAGATTATTTTAGCCAGGATCAAAGAGTGACTTAAAACCTAAAAAGCTACAAAGGTCTGAGGGTTTCCAAAATGTTCCTACATCTCAGCGTGTCATTAGAGTCCATGAAGATCCTCCCATCCTTTTTTTCTCTGTGCAGAAACATGGAATCAAAGGCCATAAACACAGACCAACACGCCGCTGCTGCTTGGCTTCTTTAAAGCTGTTGGCCAGCAAGTCTGTCATTACAGGAGCAGAGCTCTGGGTGTGTCAGACACTGAAAACCAGGCCTGTGAAACATCGGTGGTCCACTGACGAAGTCTCTGTGTGTGTCTCCCCCTACTGCCAACTTCTTGCACTACGACAAAGGAGTTGTGCACATGATCAAAAATATATGATGTTACTGATTTCACAATTTTTGAATGAAATAAAAGAAAATGGCTTAATCAACCGATCAGTCAAGTTCGTTCAAGAATAAATACATGAATATATCCTGCATTATTCCACTCAGTCATGATGTTACGTATATGTTTTGAAATCAGGACATTATATCCTGTTTGTTATAATCGCCTATCAAACATGATAAATGGCCTGAGCCAAAGAGTAGGCAAACACCTACATTAGAAAAGAAACACAACAAAAATAACACTTCAATTTAAAATGAATTCATTGGGGTCTTTAAATGTGAATAAAACATCCAAATGCTGTCGATTTTATTGGATATGCACTGTAATTAGTTACACCGCCTTTGCATTTTTGTTGTATTTGTGCAAAAAAGAGTAAGAGTAATATGCTGTCTTTAGAACTTATTTAAAAAGATACATGGTCAAACATGATCAGAAAAACACACAAAAAGCTAAAAAGTTATTTAAAAAAATTATTTCAGTGCTGTAATGCAAAATTAAGGTTTTCTATTGCTTATATCATTTTAAACATACAATTTTGGCTGAAATGTGAATAAAAACCAAAAACCATATTAACAATTTGTCATAAAAACAGAACAAAAAATTAATAAATAAAATCTCACAATATAGCAAGTGACAGTGCTTCATTTTGAGTGAATGGATATATAAAATCCTTGGACAATTGCGCCATCTAGAGGCTGCTTAGCAAAAGACAAAAAAAAAAAAAACTACCAGGAAAAATGCAAATAATAGTCTTCAGAGATTTTGGGATGATACTCTAAAGGCATATACACATTAAAAAATCTCCCAAAATTATAATTGTAATTTATATGCAATTTAAAACATATTATTTTTTACAGATAATATTTGAGGAAGAAGAAGGGAGGGATAAGAGCAGCTACCACTGACTCTCAAGGTAACCATGGCAACGTTTTAGCGACTTTGGACTAAACCAGCCAGGATTAAGATCATCAGAGCTAATGTTAACATTCTTCTAAAAAATAATTTTTGGAAAGGGACACTTCATTGAATATTTAACTTTAAGATGAATTTCCAACACACTTATTCAAAAGTGTGCAGCAAACATCCAAATGAAAAGAAAAAAAAATCCCAGTGTGACTGCAGGTACTACTTAAAGATTACAAGATGTTTTACAGTTTTTATACTTAAGTGTTGTTCCATGAAGAAAATACTCTGAAACAGAAGGTTTATACTTTATTTATAAAAACTCTGACAATGGTGTTTGGTAAAAATTTGCTAGATAACCAGCACCTTTATTCAGATAGTATTGCAAGATTAACAAACATTACACATCGACCAACATTAATTATACATTATTACATTGATGATTAGTCAACACTTTGGCCGACTTCTCTGATTGGCCATTGTTGTTGTTTAGCCAACACTTTTGCTCATTAAGCATCGTTTTTGAGTAATGTTTGTGCTGTGTTGAATCAATTTTGCTAAAAAATAAAATGATCCCATGAACTCAAAAGAAGGCTTGATAGGCCAGAAGATATCCATCATTGTACATGTAGATCTGCCGTTGGATGGGGTTGTAGCCCAGACTAGACACTCCTTTAGCTACCTTCTCCAGTGGCAGAGCAAGAGAGTTGTCCTCTTTACCAGTGGCTGTGTCAAAGGCGTAGAATACTTCCTCTCTGTAATCGCTCACATAACGAGTGGCGTACATCACACCACACACCATGAAAGCATTGCTTACCGCCTTCTTGAAAAGCCTCGTCTCCCAGGTTTGTGTCACGTTGAGAATCTGTGCTTCGTCATCCCAAACTAGCCTGCTCACTACCACGTTACCATGGTTGCTGAGAGTGGTGTAGATCACCCACAGCCCGGTTTCATCGACCTCCACATCCACATCGCTATGCGGGCGGCAGTCATAGTAACAATATGGAAACTTGTTTTTGATCCCAACACCTGTACCTGGAAGGGTCACCCGCTTGACAGACTTGGTCTTCAGGTCATAGCGGCAGACGTCGGCAGAGCCAAAGCAGTGATAGTACAGAGCTTCACCATACAGGACACCGCTTGGACCCTCGACCGCATCAGCATGACTGTAGGATGGGGCAAGGGTGTAGTCCTTATGGTTGGCAGATGCCATGAAGTCTTCATAGGTTTGGTAAACGCGTATGGTGTTACCGTAAATGTGGTTGCTGAGCAGAGTTTGAATCCAGTAGCTCTCCTTCTCTCCCTCTGCGTCCATCTTTGCCTGTCTGCCCCATGATCCAGAGATGTAGGTCTTACCATAGGGGCTGATTTTGGTTGTGACAGGTTCACTGATGTTGGTGATTAGGCCCTTCATGCAGTACCTGTGCTGGCCTGAAATGGGCAAAAAGTGCCTTGAGTACAGATTGCACTTTCAATATTTCATTAGGTGTTTCGAACAGGACTGGTATGATTATTATATTTTGCAATGCAGTGCATGACTTAATGACTTCATTCAAAAAATGAAGTCAGGTAGGCCAGAATTAAAAATGGTGGATGGTGTACCTGTTGTTTACACTGAACGTGCCATAATTGATTCGTACAATAACTTACCTCTAAAGTCTTTGGGAATTGTCTTGCAGGACTCCACGCTGTTCTTCAGGTAGCGGAGATTTTCTTTCACGGTCTTTAAATTAATAGTGTCTGAGACTTGCATCTTTTCTACATCTTTACGCAGTTTACCCACCTAGCAAACAAACACGAACACACATCCCCTCAGAAAGGTCAACGTTTATGAGAATCCATATTTTTCTGCACTTCGCTGTACCTCCGTGGAAAGTTTCTTTGTCTGAGTGTTGTTCAGCTGGGTGTGGACTGCACTGAGGCCGACCTCCAGCTGGCTTAGTTCTTGACCCAGCAGCCGCAGAGACAGTGCGGTGTACAGGCCCTGGTGGCGAAGGTACTGAAACGGCTGAAGTCGGGCTGTCACGTTTTCAACTTGAGCCTGAATCTGGGGAAGACGAGTGGTGGAGAGCAAGACCTGAGGAGAAACAGAAATAGAGACTCAATGGTTTATATATATATATATATATATGTATATATATATATATATATATATATATATAAATAACAGCAATCAGAAAAAGTCTAATGTAAATGCAAAGGTTTGGCGTTATTGTTGGGTTGTGGGCTTATTGGGCACAGAAATCAATTTTACATTTAAGATATTTTATGCTTGTTCAGTTTAATCTATGTCAGTCTGTCATCATGAACATTTTTCTAATTTTTGCACTTTTTACTGCTTATTGAAGAAGTAAAAATACAACAAAATAAGTACAGTTAAATGTTTTCAGTCTATAAACCTCAAGTCATATAACTTTCTATGGACAGTTTTTAATAATCCTTTACAGCGTACTCTATAAACCATAATCTGGGAATGCAAGTATCATTATTAATCGACATGTGTTTAAGCAACAAACATGTCTTTTCATGAAATCCAAATGAATTAATGGAAAATATCAGTGGCAGGAGTTTTCCTTTGTACCTGTTCCTGCAGACTGCTCAGAGATCCCTCACAGGTTTTAACCTGCAGCAGCACACCTTCGTACTTCAGCACCGGGAAGGACCACATGGTGGAGTTCACCTCACAATGGCAGGAGCCATCTTTGCTCCGGCCGAGCACACGCTGGGCATCTCCGCCTTTCTGCAGTTACACACAAAAACAATGCAGGATGCAGAACACTGGCAAAAAGCTGCTTTAACAAAAAGAAACATTAAGAATATATCTGAAACTCACTATGGTTAACAGAAGAAGGAGAAATGGCAGCATCTTCACAGCAGGAGACCTGAATGCCAAATATCTCCCCTTTTTCTCCCTTCACTGAAATACTACGACCAAACCCTCTGATGATTCACAAATCTGTCACCACAGAAAGCTTTCACATCCACATGAAACCCCATAAAGGATGGGAAACTGTAAAATTTCACAACAAATGTGGTTGACTCAGGAGTCGCCCTTTCCCCTTTTTAATGCAAGAGCTATTGTTTCATGTTTTTAGAGCACACATTGTTTTGCCTTGACAAACAAAATCACTTCCTCCATCTCAACTTAGCAACGTGTCATGGAAGCAGCGTCACTGAGCTGAATAGGATGATGAGTTTACTACATTCTTATATCATTTCAAACAAATACAGTTTAAACAAATCTCTTATGCCAGCGGTTTCAAAGTCAAGGGTGGGAGCAGAATATGATCGGGGATCCAAGCTGATGAGAGGTGTAGAAGATGGGCCCTCTCCTGTTGAATATGGTGCATGCAGGATTATGCATATGCATAATGGTGTTATGATGAGGGGATATTAAACCCCCTCTGCAACTGCGACACAACTAGTAAATAACACACACAAAACAAACCCAAAACAGTATTAATAAACACAAAACAGTATTAATTTACTACAACTATTCCATGAAAATGGCTTGTGCGCCACATTCTCCCCCTCATAAAAAAAAAAGAATGTCCTAAGACATTTAAAAGAGTATTTAACATCACCTATTGACCCTTTTTCTGGAGGTAATGTTATAAGTAAGGTACTTAATATGACATTCATTACCCTCATAGTATTGTAATAGCGTCCACCAGTAACAGAAGATATTGTCACGGTAGATTACAAATGTCCAGTTACAAGTACTTCTAAATTGCTTGTTCAAAGGTGATGTTTTTCTTCTATGCAGATGACAAGATCATCTTTTCCAGCAGTTCATAATCAATCGAGTGAAGATAATGTCATTTGTTAATTATTTAGCTAAAAACTGCCATCCTTCATATATTGTTCAAAAATGACATACAAGTAATAATAACACCAACACAAAAGCAAAGTGCAATAAAAAAAAATATGGATATAGTTTGACTCCAAGTGTAAATGATTTAACATTGATTGTGTCCTTTTCTACAAACTGCCAACGACAAACAACTTAAAACAATAACAATATTAGGCTTTCTTTTTTTTTTATGTAAAACTTATTCATTATTATGTCAGCATCCTTTCTGAACCCCTGAAAGTAAGAGTGTGTGCTCATGTGTTTACAACAATAGCAAGTGAAAACAATGTGTGAACTGGTATTATTTCAGAGCAGAGAGAGAAAACAGAACCAGCTCTTCTCTGTAAACTGCGAAATTTGTCATATCACTTCACTTTCAATTTTAAAATGTTTAAAAATTGTAAATGCCATCAAAGGATATACTGCATAAACCCATGTCTGAGGCAAAATGTTGATTGTTAAGCCTCTGCATGTCAACCTATGATTTTTCTCTTTATTTATGATACAGAACAGGAGTCACTCATTTCCTGCTTCTTTCATCCAAAAGATGTTATTTCCAGCACGCAAGTACATGTGGTAGTTTTACTTCACAAAAATACAAAACAATTACTTCTTCTATTCATTAATGAGGGACAACTGGCTCCAACAACAAATGTCTTTTCTATTAATAATGTTTTTTGATGTAAATGTTGTTCAATCAGATGAGATTTTCAATTTTGATTCTTTCTGCTGTTTCAATTTAAGATCCAATATTTTTGCGTTACATCTTTATTTTGTTCTGAAGTTACAATTTCACGGATGTAGCTTTCATAAATTGACAGGATGTGAAAAACCGGAATGGAAATGACTCTGCAAAACCGTGACAGATTTCACATGCACATGAAACTGCAAAACAGCTAAAACTATGGAGTTTCACAACAAATACTGTCGCTTAGGGACGCTCCCATTTCCCTTTTTTTTTTTCCCATGATTCTTATTGTTTGACCTTGTCTGACATTTCAACTCTAAAGTTGCCCTGTAAGAGAATGTGTCAAGAATATCATTCTGAATCCTTTCTTTTCCATTTCAAAACAAAATCCTCGAGGTTTTATAGATATTAATACATCATTTTCTACTGATACATCAGTAACTAAAATTTTAAACGCCCATCTAAAAAATGCCTTGCAGTGTTTTCCACTAAATTTCCACTTATGAGGCATTAAGTCGCATTAAACGCAAAAATAATAAAACCAAAGAAAAAAGTAATAATGACTGCTTGGTTGTAGCATGGACATTTTTTAATGGTATTCATTTATTGAAAACAGTTCACTGAGTCATTCTGCAACATACTGAAGGCGATTAGCAACTTTATTGACAGGTGTTGTGCAAAACAAAAAGGAGAGAAATGATAATATATTTTAAAAATGGAAGAAAAATCTCCTGATCTCAGGCAAAGTAAAATAAAATGTAGCTTGAGAAAAATTTTGCACATTATGCATTTTCTTAGTGGATTTTGAGCAACCAGAGTTTTTCGCAGGCATAAAAGTTTTTCCACATTAACTGAATAGGCAGTGCAATATCAGGCTTGCACTCTTCTTTGACCTTCAGGCCTTGCATACTGTACCCATCTCTGTGTGCGTCATCAACAGGTCGAACAAAGAAATCCCACTTTTCCGCAATCCCCACCGCAGAGAGGAAGTGAAACCCTGCAAGTGTGCAAATCCACCGGCTCAAAGAAACGTGTGGGAGTGTCCATGAAAGAGTAGCTGGTGCTGCAGCGAGGCTGTTTCCACAGACAGTTTGATTTTCTCTCTGCTGCATCATGAAGCTGCTTGCCGTCCTTCCGTTGTGGGCCCTGTTCACTGTCACCCAGCAGGTCAGAAGGTTATTAATGGTATTCATTTCTAGAGATCAATTATTTGCTCATTTCTCTCTGCTTGTAACGTGCCGTTATTCCAGAAAGCACCGTCAGACGACTGTCTGTGTGAGCTGATCAGCTCAGAGGAACAATTTCCCTACGACAAGCTGAAAGCAGCACAGGACGCCGCTGTAGGCTGCACAAACACCGTCACTCCACAGAAGGTAGGCCGGTCTCCTCATTTTCAGATGGACTCTGGCTTGCCGTGCGTTTGCATCCGTGCACCGCTTGATTGCTTACTGCTCCGACAGAGCGCTGCCTTAGACAGCCTGCTGCTGGGCCTGAGTCGACGCCTGCCCCAGCTGGAGCAGGACGTGGCGATGCTGGAAAAGGAGGATGATGGGCAGCTGTTTGGAGTTCTGAGTCTGCACGTCATCGAGAACGAGCTCGCAGAGATCCAGCAGATGATCGAAAGGCTCAACAGAACCAGCGCAGAAAGCGACCGGCTCAGTGAAAACGTGGCTCAGCAGGTAGATTCATAACCCTTCAGTAGTTTTAGTGCGTCGTCTTTAAATGAATCACTACCCCCCACACGCATCTCTCATCAACGTCGCCACATTTGGGGACATTTAAATATATTAACAGAGCATCAGCAATTCCAGATCATTAATTGACATTCATTGGGTTTTTTTTTTTTTTTTTTCGAAGTTGGAGAATGTAAAGGAAGAGATGGAGGAGCTGGAAAAGTTTGACACCCAGCAGGTGGTGAAGAGACAACAAGCCAACCAGCGACTGAGGAGAGACCTGGACCAGTGCAGAAACCATGGAGTCGTCCCCACTATCCAACCCACTCAGCCAGTTGGTGGTAAGTCCCAAAACTCTGAATGCAACAGCCTATCACACAAGCTCAACAGAACCACAGAAAATGGTTGTTTGGATCATAAATATATCATGTAAATGAAGTTTCCTGCTGATGAAAATTGGCAATTGTTGAAACTGAAAATACACAGTATTGTTTTAATGTCTCCCTGGATATTTTGATTTCGCATTCTCCTAGGTTCCTGTCGTCTCGTCAACGTCATCGGACCAAGGGTCCATACAGCTGGAGAGTATCCCGGTTCATACAAGTATGGAGCCTGGGGTCGGGATCCCAAACCAGAGCCCGGGAAGGAGAGCTGGTATTGGAGGGTGATGTTGACGTCCAGCAACAGATTCGCCCATTACGTCCGTCTGTACTCCAGCCTGAGCTCTCTCATTGTTGGGATCAGTGTTCCAGGTAAGAGCCGGAGCATTTCTCTGACTAAAAATAACTCAAATTGTCAAGTAACAACGATCAATTTGTGTGGGATTATCTTCAGAAGAGAACTGATTGCTTCAATATTTTATGTTAGGTTGACCGATTATAGAAAATGTCACTTGGAGGGTAATATTTTCAAACTGAGTGCTTTACGTCTTCTTTGTCCTTAGGAAATGTTCAGATCCATTCGTCTAACCCGACCACTAACACCATCCAGGGGCCAAATGTGGTGCTATATGAAGGGGCCTTGTACTACAACTGCTACAACAAAGACGCAGTTTGTCGATTCAACCTCACCTCCAAAGGTGTGACCACCTTGGATTTACCCAAAGGAACCAGGTTGGTGCTTAACTCTTATTGAAGTTGTGAATGTAAGATTCGGAAAATCGCAACATACTCCGAGCAATTGTAAGAGCTTCTACGAGCAGCTAACAAAACTGATGGCGACTGTGAAAATCTATCAATATCAACGGTGACAGAGAAAAATTGAAGAGAAATCGTGCATCCATCCGGCTGGGTGTAGCACCACAGGAAACGATGTAGCAGGCATGCTGGGCCAATCGGATACTCTGTAGTGCTACCAGAGAGTGGCATCACAAACATAGACGGGCGCCACATTTATTTGTGAGCGTGAAATAAATGTCACTCTCTCTTCGTGGATGCACAGAAAACTTTTGCGGAGACGTAAAATCCTGTCTGTGTGGATGGGACCTGAAAGCTACAGCAGAATTTCAGTAGCTTTATGTAATATACTATGTTAATGAGAGTGAGTGAAAGACAATTATGGCTACATATAACTGAATAACCTTCAGAAACAATTGCTGCACCTGATCAAACTCTGACTTGAAGCTATGGCAGTCATAATCTCAAATATTGTTCATCCCGATTCATAAATGCTTTCAACTTGTTGTATTCAGTATCGTAAAGGACAAACAACTGTCCAAAAGTTAAACTCTGCTCTGTGATCTTCTCTGCTTGTTTAACCAGGTACAACTCAAAGGGTGATTTCTGCCACCTGGAAGAATGCTATCCGTTCACGGACCTGGACCTGGCCACAGACGAGTCGGGCGTCTGGGCGGTCTACACCACCACCCAGGACCACGGGAACCTGGTTCTATCCAAGGTGGAGGAGAGCGAGCCGCCGAAGCTCGGCAGAACCTGGCGGACTTCAGTCTACAAGCGGAGTGTGACCAACACCTTCATGGCCTGTGGCGTCCTCTATGCAACACGTTTTGTCACCAAAAACACAGAGGAGATCTTTTATTCTCTTGACACGACGACAGGGAAGGAGAATTTCAAAGTGGGCATCTTCATCAATAAGGTGTCTTCTGACATTCTGTCCTTAAACTACAGTCCAGTGGACCAGATGTTGCATGTGTACAGTGACGCCCAAATGCTCTCTTACAAGGCTTTGTTTGAAATGAGGTAGAAGCTGCAGTAATGCTGAATAAGTGCCAGAAATTGCTGCACTAGTCTGAAAATTCATCTTCCCTGTGTCTTAAAAAATGTTTTCTTTTTGTACCTGGTAAACCTTCTTCCTGCAACTAATGCCATCTCCTTGATGTCTGACTGATTTGACATGAAAACAGAACATTTCTTGACACGGCCTGTAATCTCAGCCATAAATAATCTGAGAGGGTTCAGTCAAAATGATCACACTTCATATTATTAGACCAGATCTTGGATGCCAGGACCGTTTTCTGTCCTCAAGACGATTTGTACAGTCAATTGACGCAGGTTGACAAAAGTGTGCAAATAATTTTCACTCCTGAAATCCTTCTCTAGAAAAGAAATATCAGATTAAAAGTGTCTGAATAAAAATCTACAGCAAACTTTTTGCATTTTTATTTTTTATGTTTAAAAAACCCATCTCCCATCTTCTGTAATCTTGAGTTTTGCCCAACTTTGTACGTATCTATCACATAAAATCCCAATGAAATCTAATGAAATATTTGGTAGAATCAAGAGAAAATACTGTAAATGGACCCGAGTCTGATGTTTGTAGTTTGTAATTTTGTAGTTCTTCAAGCTTTATCTACAAACAAATGAAGAAAAGAAATGTGACAACTTCTGAAACTCTGACATTTAGTCTTTATTTCTTGTTACTTGACCAGTACATGGACAGAGACAGCTAAGTTTGTATTTATATAGTATATATATTATATTTAAATTTTACATTACACATCTGAATGACAACGAAGCAGGTAAGAGTCTTTCTACTGTTGTGAATAGAAACAAGCTAACAGGGAAGACTCCCACAATATGAAACAAACAAGAAAAAAAAGAGACCTTATTGCTTCATACAAATCAATATTAATGGCAGTAAGTAGAAGCATAAGAGTAGTAGTAACACGTTTATCAAGATCATTATACCAAGATGAGGTTACACCCTACAGTTAACTATAAAAAAAAGAAAAGAAATGCAGGGGAGAGAAACAGAAATGTGTTTTCTCACATTATAGTGGCGTTAATGTTTGGTAACGGTAACCTGCTCTAGAAATAAAAAGTATCTACACGAGCGAGGAGGTCTAAACAAACCGATCCGGTGAGTAGCTGACCGGGAACCAAGAAGGCGGAGGAAGGATCTGCTGTTTTCATGTCCAGGGCTAAAGGTTACGAGATGTGGGGGCACAGATAAAGAAGTGCAAACCGTGGTGAGATCGAGGATGTGTAGGATGACAATACCTTACAGCACTTCAAAAGAGGGACAAGATACATTCAGGAGCCCCCCAGGCAGTGTGGGTCGAAGTTGTGTGGGAGGAAACCAGAGTGTAAGAAGGCAGAAAATAGCTTTTGGTGAAGAGAAGAAACACTGAAAGATGGCTGAACACGAACTCCGCTACACACAGTCTCGATTGTTTGGAAAGCCACTCGCAGGGTGATCAGATCTCGTAATCCGCTCCAGGCTTATGTTACTTTTTTTTTTCAAATACATCGACAACAGTTAATCTCTCATGCGTGGACGGAGTCACATTCTTTTCCGTGAACATTCATCCAACTATTTTTCAGGGCAGCATCTCTCTCTGCTGTGCTTTAGCCACCGCTCTCTGCGTGCTCCCTATCGCCCCCTGGTGCTCCAGAACAGTTACTACAACACTCTTGAAAAGTGACTTCAGCTGATAGCCCTTTAGGGTGCGGCTGGGCTTGCCTGTGAGAGGCGGGGCACCTTGTGAATTTTTTTTTTTAGGGAAGGGGGATATTTTTTTTTTTTTTTTTTTTAAGATGGCTGGGGGTTGCCCTACATTCCGAGCTTGGAGCCCAAATGGCGCCAAAAAAGCCCCGCCTCTGGCAGGCCGCCTCCAGGGAACGCACACCTCAGTATTTGGAAGCTACGCCCCTTCCTAAAGGGGGACGGAAATGCTTTGCTTCATTTAAAAAAGAGAAAGAAAGACGGAAATCAGTCACGAGTGGAGTGAGAGTACATGACTACTGGACGTTGATGCAGCTAAATAAAAACCCGGGGAGCACCATGTTTGGTCTCAGTAAAGGTGGCCAGAGTTCACAGAGGACAGCACGTGCCTTGGTCACAAACTACTCTTGCTGTACGACTAAAAGCGCTAAGCTAGTGAGAGTATGAGCAAACATCAAATCACTCACTGGCCATGGATCGATGAGTTTGTGTACATTTTGTGTTTTTCTTTGGCACGGTCTCATCACAAAACCCAGCCCGCACAGCTCTCATTTCAGTGACAGGGCGAAAAATGTGCGCTTGTGTGTTGAAAGTGGAAAGTGTGAGGGTGTAGCTTTGGTATATCCACGCGGCAGGGCTGGGCGCCGTAAGGGACATTCTCGGGTGCCTCGACTCCCCAAACCTGTTCTGGTTTGGCTGCTGGTCAGTGGCGATTGTCACGTCGGAGACCGCAAAACAGCCGCCCACTGCCAGAACTGCGTCGGTGCAGAAGAGCCTCAGATCCACGATGGGTGTCGCATTTATGACTCTAAACATCCATCTAAATCAGCCTAACGAAAACGTTGCTATTTTCACCTACTACTCAAAAAGGAATGCACCAAGATTCACATACACATGCAGATATGTGTTTGACATTTCTAAGCTATGATTTTGTGGTGGATTGTCTTTAACGTCAAGTGACCTACACACACACACGCATGCACACACACGCACACACACCTTAAAGCTGCACTCAGTAAATCCCACTGATACGGACCGTTTCAGCTAAAGCAGCCATGTTCACCAGCCCGGCCTGACTAATGCAAGAAGGAAGGAGATTTCCCTAAATGATTTCACTGAGAGAGAAGAGAAGCAGGCGCTTCCTTGTTTTCTTTCATTCTAACAACTTTGAAACACAAAAGAGAGGAAGTGTGGTCCAGCTTTTTGATAGAGGTAGTAGTTTCAAATCTAACAAACAAACAAACAAAAACAAGATTATCCTAGATCTATGCATTAACCACTTGCTCCTAGCCATTCTATGACCTTTATAAAACTGGTTACTTAAAGAAAAAGTGTGTGAAAGTAGGCCAGTGTGCTTTGGCTGATGCATTTATAGAACAAAAATAATGTGAAATTGTAATTTTGATTTTTTATTTTTTTTTATCAAACAGGTGGAGAGAAAACTGTTTTTTTTTGTCAATAAATCATCGTCTTCCAAGATAAATCTAATCTCCAGTTGACTGACTGATGCAACTTTCCTTTCAAAAAGGCAGAGAAGTATTTTGAAAGATCTGAAAACGATTCCCTACAGTCAAATAGGGAATATAAAAATATTACACTCATTTTAAAGAACTAACAATGAGTTCTTTAAAACTGAGAACTAAACTTTCTCAAATTTGAGGTATTTCATCCTAGGATGAACAAATAATACAGACATGATGATGAAACATCTTTTCATCCTGTTTTGGTTCTGTGAGACCACTAATCTAAAACGAAATCTATAAACTTTTACAGGTGAGTTCAACTCTAAACACACAGCTTAAACAATACAAATATTTTTCATGCATAAAAAACTTCATATCAGAAAATGCAGTTTCAAACGTCACCATAGTGCTGAGATGAACGTGCAACACAGAACTGCAACCATCCTAGAAATGATTGTAACGTTCTTACTTTTCCTATAACTTGAAAAATGCACATCCTTCAGAAACCGCGAGCCTCATTTGAAACCACGCAGCTCCAGATTGTCGTCTTGCATAAAAATCACCCTTACTCCAAACGCTTCAGTTCTCTGTATCCGTTTAAACTGAGGGGGGTCTAATTTCCAGGATCAGAGGTGAGAAAAGTTGCCTCCACTTTATTTTCAATGGAACCGTAAGTCTACGGCGTCAGGCTGGGGAAGATGGCAACTTCTAATTGTCCTATCTTAAAAAATGAACTCAGACCAAGTGCAGCTTAGCTTCAGTGTGCTCTGCTCTAACTAGGCTCTAAAATAAGCTAACACGTCATGTCTAACACGTCATGCCACGATAAGAGCACGTGATGAAACCTGCCCGACTCTGGACGCGCCTCTTTTTGTTCTCGCCGGCCCTCTTGTGGCAGGAGATCAGCTTCCTCGTAAGCATTTCAGAGAGAGATGCTGCCGATTTCTCACAGATAACATGAACTACTTTCCAAAATCCACATGCATTTATCTATTTTCATTTATTTACCTTTGTGGCACCCCCAAAAAGTTCCGCTTTCCTTCTCATTTTTGCCTTCGAAACAAATGGGAGCTTTTACATTACATATGGGTGTGTGGGCGACCAGTAGTTTGTGTAAGTGCGTGTGTGTGTGTGTGTGTGTGCGTGTCTTTTCTTGGGGGGCGGGGAGGGAGTTGGAGGGGTGCAGGCAAATTAAATGAGGAACACTTAGCAAACACAAGAATGACACTTCAAGAGCAAAACCAGCAGTTTAAATCTTTAAGTGTGGGGCAAAGGGGGTTTGGGGTGGATAGTCAAAGGTCTGCTGGACGTGTTAGAAGCAGTACAGATGGTATTTTACAGTGACAAGGGGAAGAAGATGGCAGACAAAGATGAAGACAGCGAGAGAGAGAAAGCCACCAGCTGACACTCATCAAGCCTCATTTTTGATCCTCTTCTTCCCTCTCCACCCGCCGCTACCCCTCTCCCTCCCTTTCCTCTGCGGCTCCTCAGCAGGACACCTCCATGGTCTGGGACACCGCGCCGACACCCTCGCCGCTGTCGGAGTTGGTGCAGGCGCGGGAGCGGGACCCCTCCACGGAGCCGGCGCTGGTCAGGGAGGCGGTCCTGGAGCGGGCCAGGCGGGTCATGCTGGCAGAGGGCACTGAGGGGAGGAAGACGAGAAGAAGAGGGAGTTAGAGCCCCCCACCACCTCCAAAACACAAAGTACGAAAATAAGAAAACAACGTAATGAGGTAATGTCAGGGGGATGTAGGGAGGACATGCTAATGCGAATAACTGAAGATTATACCTCTTTTTTCAGCTGACTGGGTTGTAAAGCAGCCATTAAAAAAAATTGGGCTGGTAAAAAAGCTGCTAATGTGTCGGCAGAGAGACACATTGTTGGCACCATGCATGTTATTCTCAGGTTACGATACACAAACATCGTTGGGAATAATCAGAAGAGCTGTGTTTTAAATAAATGTATTCAGTTCATCTATTTTACTAAGTAAACCCCATGGCTACATCACTTCCTGAAATTATTTGTTTCATCTGTACGAAAAGGTCTGAAATGCCGAAGTCCCCACTAAAGGTCAGTGGATGTCAGTTAATAACTGATTGATTGATTTATCAATTTATGATCTGTCAATAGTTCAAGTGTTTCACCGCACATCTTCTCAACAGTACTTGGACAAATCTCGCTAAAGACGTAAATAAAAAGTGTCCCACTGTTTTGGTTTCCACCACATGCAAAAAACACAGGAATAAGGGGCGTGCAAAAATGATCTGCAGCACATTGCCTTAGTTCATTTCGAAGTCTTCACCAGCTACGCGTGGACACTCTGAACATCATTTATGTTTAGATAGTGCACAGAAAACAAAGAGAAGCCCCGGTGCTCGACGGCGTTAGGGACCACAGTCGCCTGCAAATGATCAAAATCCAGTCTGTGTGAAATCAGGCCGTTCTGAAGCCCTGAGCTCCCCCCCCCCCAAAAAAAAAAAACGTGTTTCAGCAAAGCTGAAACGGCATAAGAAAGCAAGACAGACTACAATGCCGACTCAGTTACACCTGTTTTCTCAAGAGGAAAAGATAAAAAGCAGCTTGTGAAAGAGATTTGGCCAAAGTCATGTGGCTTGGAGGCAGTTTTGCCACATTTCAGGGAAAGATATGTAAACTACTGAACTTGAGGAACGTAAAATAAAATCTCCATGAATTCTCTCTCGTTCTCCCGGCATTTACACACAGGGCATATTTTTGGTATTTTGTCAGATAGAGGAAAATTGTAGTCAGATTTCTTGAGAAATTATTGACGTATGATCTACGCATCTTTTTATACAGTGTATGAAAACGTCTGGTTTTCAGCATATATGCAAAAATATCCGCCTGGATGTCTCGACTCCCAGTGGGACCCGTTTTTGCACATGCTTTCATTTCCATTTGAGGACATTCTGTTTGTCGTGACTTTAATTTGAATGCTTTCGCTCAAAGCTAGCGTAACGCCATGCAAAGAGCATAATCGGGGGATGCGATGGAGTAGGAATGGGGGAACGGGGGAGTGAGGACAGTGTATTTTTCCACTGAAGGAAAAATTTGGTCTGATTAAGAAGAAATAAATAAAAAAAAGTGAAACAGATAATCACAGCCCAAAAAATATTATAATATTCATAACCCAAGGGATGAACCAAAAAAAAAAAAAAAAATGGAAATAAATTTGAAAATGCCATTGAAGAGGGCAGCAGTAAGAGGTCAGAGCTGAATGGGAAGGAGGAAGTACCTGGCCCTCCACTTAACCTCCGATCCTTCACATTAGCAACTGAAAGAACGGGGCAAGGAAGACAGAGGGTCAGATTAACAATTCATCTCCCTCCGCATTAAAACATTTTCTTCACATGTATGTTACAAAGACTTCTTCATGTTACTTTGACTAATCTTAGGACAAGTGGAGGATACTCACTGTAGCCCATTCCCTGCAGGAAATACTTGAAGGCTTCAGTCAGCTTCCCTGGCTGGAAGAAAGTTCATCGGTTTTTAATTCAGTCACACTGCAAAATGCCGCCATCGTCGTCGTCGTTTGTCGGGATGTTTGCTTTTGTTCGGGAGAAAGTCTCGTGTTTGTGATGTTACCTGTGTGAGCTGCGGCAGTCCACCAGAGTCAGCCATCTGCCACAGGAAGAAACCGAATATTAGCACTGAGATTCAAACATTTCAGCCCCAGTCGCTGTTTGCATCCGATTAGCAACGGCAGCATGCATCAGTTTACCCCATTTGTGAGTTTTAAAAGGAGCACCCCAGGGCCTTATTTTAGACCCAACCTTGTTTTTTTTGTTATCCTGTTTGCAGTCAAAATGTGCCTTTATGCAGATGACAAAGTACTTTATTCATTTGGCTCGACTTAAAGCCGAATGGTTGATAAGCTTCATTCTGCCTTAAGCTTTATGTTCTTTATGTCAATAAAACCAAATTAAGTAAAATAAAGACGAAAAGTTACCTTTAGGAAGGTGGTGTTGGTTGGATCCAGCTTGGAGTTGCACTCAACCTTGAAGACAAAATGAAACATTGCATTGTTTGATCAGACATCAGTTGTACTTCGTGTTAGCATTTTCATAGCAGAGCAGTGGTCACTAACGCAGCTCCAGCACAGGAGATATTTTTGTGACCATTTTAGATCGACTGAGTTTCATGTTCTTGCATTTTATTTTTCATTTTCCTCACACACAACTCTAAAATCCATAAACCTCGCTCAGAATTAGCGGTGAAGCACACTTCCAAGCGGACTGCATGGACCCAGATGGTGCAGTGCGCAGCAGAGATGAGTCAGTCTGGCTGGCTGAAGTGTTCACGCTCATAAATCAGACAGATGTGCACTAATTCACGTGAGGCAACGCTGCCCAGACACAAGCGCACAAAGTGAACATCACGCACATGGCAGCTCTCTTCACTCTGCTGCTAATTGGATGCTAATTGACAAAAGGATGCCAAAAACAACAAAATGTAGGTCGGGCCACAGGACAGGAATAGGAAATGTCAAATAGAAAAATCCATTCATATCTCAACGTCAGGAGATCACTGCCTCGTCAATGAGAAGACATTGAATATTAAACTGTGAGAGCCAACAAGCCAACTTCTGTTTACATCCCTCCTCCTCCTCACACTCCGCATCTTCATCGTCGGTCCACTTTCCTTTCCGTAGGATGTTTCATAACAACGTCCCTCCCTGCTGCCTCCATCGGAGAGACGAGAATGTGGGCACGCTGCAGATTAACTGGTGCAGAAGGGCATGCATATCTGGGTCACTTCGAACTAGGGAACCCCAGAGACACAGCCAGGCCATCTGTCCCTTTGAGAATACACACACGCACGCATGTCTGCACACCTATAGGATCGCAGATATGCATCGTCCTCTTAAAGACGCACAGATGGACAGCATTCCTGCAGGGGCAGCGGGGCTGTGGAGTAAGAGGACCAGGTTTCTGCTGGCTGACCTGTTTCTGTTTACCTGGATGAGAACAAACAGTTGCTGACCGAATTAACGAGCCAAGAACAAAACAGTGAACGGAGCAGGGAGGGGAGGGCGGTCTGCTGCCTGGAGCTCCAATTAGACTATTGTTTATTTACTCTGACTCACGTCGACAGGCTCCTGCCAAATAAGGAAGGCTGCTGACAGAAGAACTACATTTTTAAACCACTGATCTCCTGTATGAGACTTTCGAAACGTTTAGTTCGGCAACAAAATGGCATCGTTTCGACCGTGATTGAGGAGACGAATTCAATTGGACACTTTATGCAAATCTTCAGGGAATTTTTTTAAATTTATTTCATTTTTACAAAAGAACAAAATGAAATATGAGTACAAATCAAGTTGATATCTGACTATATGTGTTGTGACATTTACAAACTTCCGGGCAACCATTCGGAAAAAAAACGGCTAAATTGTCACTAACAGCAGACTAGCCGACATCCACACTGAACTAAAGGGCTGTTTCACAGTTTTTTGAAGAGTCTGGGATGCATTCAATTGCCTTCACTGAAATAGGCAGATTTTCTTTACAATTTAGTCTAAAGTGCAACCCTGAACACAGTGGACAAGTCAAACTTACACGGACTAAATTGTTTAGAAAACAGTTTGTTTACTTCTTTGTGAAAAGAGAAGAACAGATCTTCATTTTCGTCCAGTATTTTAGTACATTTTTGTAAGGTCACATTTTCTTTTGCCCCAGATCGTCTAAAGTCTCACCGGCTGTGTCGTTATGCCTGGACATGAATTGTGATGTAGGACTCACCACTCCCTCTTCAGCAGGAGCGTTGTCTCCTACAACCAGCATCACTGGACACCTGCAGAAAACCCGTCAGCGTTTAGGATATTCTTTCAAATTCTCTTGGTTTTACTGAACACTTTACTCTCAAAGGCTTTGCGACGTCTTTGAACAAAGAAACAAAACTCCTCTCTTTCTATACTCATGGGAAGTGATGTTGTGATCGCTATCAATCAATAAAAACAACTGCAACTATGAATTTTTACCACGTAAATTCAACAGAGGTACTTTGTGAACAGCTTTGGTCCAAATCATGAAGCATGCATGAGGCTGTACAGTGAAAATAAGTTCCTGAAAACTCACTTCAAGGTCTTGGCATTAATCGTTGTTCCGCCACGGTTCATCTCCAGGTCCCTCCGACTGAAACAAACGAACAAAAGGGGAAAACCGTGCAAGTTTGAGCCTCTCTGTCAAGTAAAGGTTTTGCCTTTCAGGCTGGAGCGAGACGGTGGGTTTGCTCCCTCACCTGTTGTACATGTTCCAGAAAAGCTGGAGGTTTTGGTGGTTGACGGAGTTGGTTATCTGTTGTCGGTAACTCTGGACCAGTTCTGTGTTGTTCACCATTTCGTCCTGCGCGCACACAAAGCACCAGCCACTTAGGGAAATTCAAATGTGGATCAAGAAAAGATTTATTTTTGTAACTCCGCACTTATATTTCCCAATTCTAAAAAAAAAAAATAAAGAGAAATGGGAACGTGTTGGAAAAAAAAAAAAAAAAAAAAAAGAAGTCTGATCTTACCTGGCTGAAGAGATGCGGCAGCACAGTGTCCGGGATGGTGCTGGTCAGACCTGACAGCTAAAGATGCAACGACGACACACGTTTCCATTACTGATCGCTGCTCGACACAGAAACATCCCACCCGACTTTTTAGGAAGACCTGAATTAGAAGTGTGATCGAAAAGAGGCACCTTTGACGCGGCCCAGTCAATCCATCCTTTGCCGTTCGGGTCGATGTTGAGCAGAACCAAACCCTCCACCATGTCAGGGAACAACAGCTGAGTAAAGAAGAATAAAGCACAACAGCTACTTTCATGGAAACTCATTTAAGTGACATTTTGACAAATTCTTTCAAAAATACCTGCAGTGGTTGTTGTAGCTACAAACACTTAGGTTCAAGTCAACCAAATAGGAAAAGAAAATCTACATTTTTGGGTAAATTTTTACGTGCAGCAAATGGTAGAAATGTGCCTAAATTTGAGACATTATTAAACATTAACTGGACGTTGTTGCAGTGGAAAGTGCTAAAAACACTGAAAGATTGATAAAGAAGTTGATAATTCACAAAGAGGCGCAGGATGTAGGACAAGAGTTTAACTCACAGCGAATTTGGCCAGAATATAAGCTCCAGCTCCAACTCCGATCCCAACGATGCTCTTGAATCTGATAACGATATTAATAATAATAATAATAATAATAATAATAATATCGGCAAAAAGTCATGTAATCTATCCAGAGCGTTTGTTCAAATAAAACCCGTAGGAAGCAAATATAAATCTCAGCTGAATCAAGTTTAAAAACAAAACCTTAAGTGAAACCTACACTTGTTTAATACTTCATAAATGTTGTTGTAAAACGACGCATGAAGCTGTCAACTCAAGCTCCAACTGGTTTCTCACTATCATCCGCAGTTACTTCAAACAATGTTTGGTTTCTCAGACACTGAATGCGACATAAACACACATCAATTTGCAGGCAATTCAGTTTTAGTGCAAATGACACCGACCCAAAATGCTGCACAACAGTGGGCAGCATCCCAGCCAGCTGGTCCATGGTGGGATACTGGTACCTGTGGAGGAAAAGGAACAGAGTTTGTCGTTTTGATTCAAATTACAGAGCAGACAGGAAATCAGTCACTCACTGAAACCATGTGACAAACTCGTCTTTATGTCCATCTGTCGCTCCTATCATTCACTTGGGGTCATTTCAAACTGAATGCGGTGCTAATATGCTAATAAATGTCAGCATAGTTACATATAGAAACACATTATGTCCTACAACAGATAATCAAAGCTTTTAAAGTGCTAAAACGTCCATAATTTATCAATGGCTTTACTCTTTTTAATCAAAGACTTTTTGCATTTTTTACATCGGTTTTCTAATTATGTATAGTTTGTATTGTCTATAACTATTTATTTAACAATGTTACATATTATGTGTTTGCTGGTATAAAAATGTCGGACTCTGTAATCTTTATATTTTTCTTGATTGTATCTGTAAACCCTTACTCCAGTCTTTAGTTACACTGATAGAGTAATGTAGGAAAAAAAAAAAAAAGATAAAAATATGAATCAGTAAAAAAGGAATTATGCTTAAAATGGTAGTTTAGTAATGACATTTTCGTCAAAAACACGTAAAGAATTGGTGTCTTTGGAAACCTAATCATGCCCAGCTTAATCACAGGCATAAACACTTGATAATTAAAGTGTCCAGTGACGAACATGTCTCCATTCGACAGTGACATTTGTCTTTTTTTTAAAAGACGAAGCGCTTCACACCCTTGAGGGAACTGCGACGCTCCAACGTGTTGCCCCGGGGCGTCGACGTGACAGATCACAAAGTGCTTGGTGATCTCCTGCATGTCCTCGTTGTTGAAGAAGGGATTGAAGCACATTTTGTCTGGAGGAGGGGAAGAAAAGGCACAGTGATGGAGGGATAGGAGCAGAGAAATGTCATCTCATTGAATAATTGAATATGCATCACACTTTGACTAGCCCTGACTGTTGCTAGCGTGGCTAATAATTTCAAAATATGTCTTGCAAGTTTCTAAACTTTCTCCATGTTGAGCTGTAATGGTAACTTTAAGCTACTTATGATGCTTTCAAATTTCTCTAGTAATTCTCTATATTTTGCTGCGACTGAAATATTTAATTGAAATATACCTTAGTAGTAAAACCATCACAATGTAGTCATATCTAACTAAGGCTAAACTTTAATTTGTCATATTGTCCCTGTCCAAGCAGCTTTGGGGGGATTGAAATGTGTCGAAATATTCAGCTTTAACTCAATATTTGTGAGATTGGTTTTTATTTTGCATAACTTTCAAATACCATCTGTGAAAGCGATAAAAATGCAGTTACAGTTAGCCTGAGCCAAAACTAGACGGTACCTGGTCAAACAATTAAATAACTTGTGTTTAGAAAATATTTCAAGCCCAAACTAAACATGAGAGCATTTAGTTCTGTTTTAGTTCCGGCTTCGAAAATGCAAACAGTGAAACTGCCCTGAACTAAAGCTAAATGCTGTCACATTTTCCTCATCCCAGTGTCAAAACAATGTCTGATATTGATTGAAACTGTTGGTTTTGTCACCGAATTAAAGGTTTGATTTAAACTGAACATGAGAAATATGCAAAACAAGAAACTGCCAGAAGTGATTCTTGTTTTCATCTGTTTTTTTAAATACAAAAAAAACCCCAAAACAAAACAAACAACAACAAAAAAACAACAGGTATTTGCAAGAACTTTTTAACTTTCTGAAATTTCTGACTGCCTCGCTTGGTGTTTCCTGGTTGTTGACACTAATTTCGGCGCCTGCCAGGCTGCATCTATCTTAAAATGTAAAAATAGTTTTAGTTTCTGAAATCCAGAGAATCCAGCTTGTTGTGGCAATGACTCACAAAGGATTAGTTTTAGACTCAGAGCCCTATTTCCTGAGGCGCGGTGGAAAAAAAACTCGGAGCATTTAAACTCTGGAACGGCTTAATCTATAGTGTCAGCGCTTCCTCTGTCCTCCTCCCACCGGTTCTGCAGTCGTCCTACTTTAAGCCCGCGTGTGGTGAATCGGTGAAGCCGCGCAGCAACAATGTTTCCTCCTCGGGGCTCTGACAGAGCGGCTTTAATTAAATGAACCAATTAACATGGCAACTGGGTTAGAAAAGAAAAGTAGGGGAAGGCAGGAAAAGAGGTAGATGTCCAGGCTTTCCAGCAGCAGCGGCTTTGGACTGCAGGCTTATGAGAATGTGGTCATTACGTTAAGTGAGCACCACTGAGGTGAGAAGTTCCCCATCAGGAACAAGCTGAATCATCGACGCACGCTTGGTGTCTTGCCCTCCCACCGACTCCATGACCTACTTTCTCTTTTTGGACTTTCGTTTCCTCACCCTGTGCAGAAGCTCGACTTCTCCTCCCGTCTTCATCCTGCGTTTCCTCTGCAGTCGGATTGAAAACCTCAGCTCCATCACCTGCAACAATTCCTGCTGCATGACCTCTTTTCTACTTCTCAAACTGACCCTCTGTATGCTCACTTCTAATCCGTTTCTCTTCACTTCATTTTCCATGTAGCCCCCCGGATGCCACACACACACACACGCACACGCACACACACACACTCCTTTTTCCATGTTTTCCCCTCTCCAGTGTTCCTCATCAGTCCTCAGGCAGATTTTCCCCCCATCTGCTTATTAAGCCTTATTTTAACGGAAGACTGAATTTCCACCCAATTTCAGACGTATTTCTCTGCTTTTTGAGCATTTTCCTCTGTCCTGTGGTGAAACGACAAGCTGCAGATGCTAAGAGTCACGTGGCCCTGCTGCAGGAAAATACATAATCATTTCTTTGTTTCAGTTCTCAATTTTTAGTTTATGGGGTCGATTATAAGAATTTCTTCCCCCCCCTAACTTATGAATTTAGGCAGAACCAGGGAACAAAGCAGCAGGTCACTTAACAAAAACAACCTGATATCTGCAGTCATCCCGGCATTGGGTGGTGCACCCAGCCCCCCACCACCATCCTTATCCCACCTTCGCTCATCGAGGCTGCGCCGCATTGCTGCTGGTTGGCCCCACCCACTTCTCTCTGCAGGATAGGGATGATTTTCTGACCTACATTTCATCCACGCCTCTTTCATCACCTCTTTACTATTTTCGTCTTTGCATCGTTTTACATCACCGCCCCTCTGAGAGAGTTTCTGTCTCTGTATCGTTCATCCAGCGTCTGATTTAATGAAATGCCAATCGGGTAGTGTTGCATTCTGGCATGTGAGGCGTTCGTGCGGCGACCTTCAACTTTGACACAGATCAGCACACAGAGATTGGGGCGATCTTTGTGCAGCGAGCGAGTCATAATGCCGTTTTAGCTTTTTTGAGACTGTACTTTTGTCCTCATTCGGGATAAATTAGCATTTCTTTTGCTTGATGAACTCAATAACTGGGTTTGTCTTCATTTGCATAATTGGCTTTAGCCATTTTTCAGACTTACGTCTGTCTGATTATCCTGATTATCTGCCATTCCAAAGCCATTCTAAGCTGCGTAAGTTACACCAGGCTGTTCTCATTGGGTTTAAAGTTGGATTTGAAAGTTTTCTAGAGGTTAAAAAATTAGCTACTTATTCTAAATCATCTGCGTCACACTGGCTTGAAATGAGTACAGTAAGAAATTAACACGTTTGGCTGTCTGTAATGATTAGATTTTATTTTTTAAAAAGGCAGAACTGATGATGTCTGGAACGGAAATGTATTTTCCGTGTGTATTTTTGCATCCTTATTAATCTCAAATAAAGCATTGTTTATGATCTTCTCTTTATTCTGGCATCTATTTTATTCCTTCTCTTTTCTTGCTCAACGTTGAGATTCTGATTTATATATAAATAGCTTTTTTTTTTTGTTTTTGAACTAATTCAAAAATGTCTTCCTTTATTTTTGCAGATATGGCTTCAGCCTTATGGTGTGTTGCACATTAAACAGAAGCTCAGGATGACAAAGAGGGCCAATTATCGCCTTGGAGAGGCGATAATTGGCCCTGGCAGCACGTTTTTTTTTTTTTTTCTGTCCTTTTGAATACTCACGGTTCAACCCCACATCATGGTAGGTGAGGATCGCAGGCTTGTTCCCCTTGGGAGCGCCTCGGATCACCACATGCAGCATCCCGTAAGGAGTCTCCACGTCATGCTCCTGTGACACATGCAGAGACTCAAACTCACCTGGTGGCTCAACAAACACAAGAATCCATCTGGACTAGGCTGCAGTCACCTGCCTTTGACTAAACTTACTTCTGTGCCACTAAAAACCATTAAACTGTTTATTATTGGAACAAAATTGGTCCAAATAATTAAGAAAAAAAAGGGATCGAAAGATAAACACATATTTCAGTTTTGTCTTCAATGGAGTGGAAGTTACACTCCTCAAGTTTCTCCTTTAGTCATAGTTTTCTTCCATATCAGATGTTTTCTAGTTTTGATAGTTTCACAGTTTTTTGCCATTTGCAACATTTTATACAGACAATGCATGATTTAATATCCATCAAGGCTTTGGACTCACCTTGACACCGAGTGGCTTAAAGTGATTTCTTTGTGTATATGCACTAAGTTCATGTTTTTATATTACTCTGATAAATCATTTCGACCAACGAGTAGTTATTTAGCATGGTAACGCTAAGTTGCCTGGCGTTGCTATGGTTCGATCAGAATCTGTGACGAGAATTTGGGCCATGAGAATTAATTGGCCAAAACTGGGATCGAAACCTAGATAAGCAGAAATGAGACGTCAGACAACGGTTTGAGAAAATGATACGCAATTATGAAACGTGAGCCTTTTTATTCTGGGAACATAAGAGAGCAAATACAGTGCCACCAACTGCGCTGCTACTGCAGAGGTGTTTAACTCAAGATTAAAAAAAAGAAAAGATTTAAAATATTATCTTTCTTTGACGTTTAACTAATGTCATCAGGTGTTGCAACATCGTGCTTTCTTGTAGTTTGGATATGTTTAACAAAAAAAAAAAAAAATTTTTTTTTTCTTTTTTGGCATCTGCCCCTTGGTCATTGACTCCTTGCAAGTATTTCATTATGTTAAAAATATGACATCGCTCAAATGAAAAATCACAAGCAGATACTGTCGCTGGACATAAAAAGCTAGTTAGAGTGTGAGTCAGAGCCTTTCGCCAAGCCTCCGTGTTCAGACAGAGATCTGTGAAACCAAAACAGAGGAAGACGTCGCATCATCAGCTGAGCCGAGAATCAAAACGTCTCATGTTATGACCCACATTTTGTCTTCTGGTCACAGCCAGGCAAACTCAAAATGGAGGTATGAAGCAAATGCAACTGCACAAACATACACGCACACACACACGCACACACGCGCACACGCACACACACACACCCACAGAGCAGTGATCACTGCAACTGGATCCATGCTTTAAGCGGCGCTGAAACCTCTCTGATGATGCTGCTGCAGCCTCTCCTCTCTGGAGCAAACAGACCCTGAATTATACCCTGACATCACATCACTATTGTCCTCATCCGTTTTTACCCAGACCGGAGTACAAAAGTCTGCTGCTGTCAATCTCCCAGTGTGGAGAAACACAAACATTCATGGCACAGCTATCTACATCTATCCCTTCGTAACATGAAATAATAATAAACACACAGACAGCAGCTAAGTGCCAGAATTTCTCTGTAATCCTCCATATAGGCAGAGAGTCATGCAGGATAGTTATGAATTAATCCAGACCGCTTATCTCGCTGTTAGTTCAGCTTTAAAATCACTGTTATCCACAGTCAGCGTTCTAATTTAAGGCAGCTGCTGCATGAGGAGGTGTGTTTTCCAGCCTGCCTCAGTTGTGTGCATCAGCTCAGACGAACACAGAAAAGACGAAAATGACCTCCAAACATTTGGTTTTTTTGCAATGACAACATGTCGGCATGTTTCCTCTGCAGAAAGAGCCGAAGGAAAAAGGAGGCAAGCCTTAAACATTTTCTCACCTACAACTAGATTTTTGAAAAAAAAATATCAAATATTCCTCCTCAGATTGGCCTCTGAGACGGAGCTTCAGGATGTCAACATCCAACTGGATTTGTCCCACTGCGCCAATATGTGTCAGTGGGACAAACTCGGAGGAGGGAGCATCATTTGGTACTGATGCTGCAGGACGAGGCAGACCCCTCTCCAGCACGCGCGATGCACGTTTCGACATCAGGCAGAAGCAACAACAGCTCAAAAAAAAGAAAAAGAAAAAAACTCCCACTGGTGTTGTTTTGTTCGCACTCGTCACTCACCCCGTCCCAGCACTCAGGCATGGCTGCAGGGTGTTAACTGGCGGCTGCGGGAAGGCGGACGAGCGGCCGGACCTCTCCTGTTTTACGGGACTAGGTCCTGGTGATGCACTCGCTGGAGGATGGAGGGCTGGACGGTGAGTGCCGCAGAGTCTTTGTCTGCTCTGCAGGCAACAACGCGCTCTTATTCTGGGAGCAGCCGCCCCTCCTCTCTCTTTCCTCCCTCACACATCCCTCACCCTGCCTCACGTACTCCACGCGGCGGAGGCAGGAGAGTGTGTATAGCATGTTGGTGATAGGCTCAGAGAGCTGCGCACACACACACACACACGCGCACACACACACACTCTCTTATTGGCTTGACCATCATGTCAGTCATCAGATGCTCTCTCATCAGCATCGCTGCGCCTGATTCGATGCGATGTTTACCTGTTTTCCTCTATGATCTTGTTTTGCTCATGGCTTCTGACAAACAAATTAGGCCAACAGTTACAGTTAATTACAGATGTGACTCATGTCAGCAATGCAAATGCAGACGTGCGATGTGTGTTTTTTTTTTTTTTTTTATTTGTGAACCCCTTTGTTCAGAGCAGCATGACAAACTACTGTTCATTTCAAAATGAAATTGGTCATTTTGCTGCACATTGTTTCGCTCACATTGGATCCAACAGGTTTACACACACTCAATCTTTTTTTTTTTTATTAAACAAATGAGACCAGGATTCTGCTAAATCATTTCTAAACATTTTCTCTGAACAACAAATATATTTGGGGGGAACAAGATGGAAAATTTTAATTTAATGACCTTGTTGCAGAAGCACGCACACTTTTTGTGTGTTTTGATGCCAGGATTTGGTGGATGAAATGCAAAAGGGATGCTGAAAAACGTAAAACATGGCCGCTCTAGAGGAGTTCAAAATGCAACTTTGCCTGGCTGCCATTCAAAGAGATGAGTCAACGCTTTGGGCACGGCATGGCGGCTTCTTTCTTCTCCATCTGATTAGCAACAAAACCAGAAGCTAAACCCCAACGAAATGGCATCAGCGTCACCACCAATAACTGAGCCAGCAGCTAGTGAAAATACTTTCAGAACATGATCAGCAGCTATTTGTGTAGGAAGTCGATGGGCACAGCAGCACAAATCAGCAGAAAAGACACAATGGAATAAATAGGATTTAGAGTAAATAAATGGGCGTCTTCAACCTTGCAAGAACTCTGGCGCAAGAATGAAATCTGCAATGTTTTTTACCCAGCACTCAACCCCGTACATTTCTGACACATCTGCAGCGACGACGATGTGACCTTGACTCTCCCACCTCGTCGTATGGGAGCTGCAACCAGCTGGGCCCGGCGATGAAGCGGAGTCAGGCTCACCGCGCTGTGCGATGCTCACAGACACCGAACCCACATTTCTCTCCAGTTACAGCAACACGCACCACGGTGGAGAACCAGCAGCCTACGTGCACATCAAGGTGGCAGCAATGGTGTGCCGACTGCAGAGCCTCCCCCCCCTCTCTCTCTCTCCCTGCTCTGTGCCGACGTTCATCAACAGGCCCCTTTTGTCCTGTCTCTGCGACTTCCACTCGGCCTTTCAATCTTTCACATTTTTTCACTCCATCATCCCTCTTTTTTCCGGCAGACAAATCTCTCAGGATCTTTACCCCTGCTGTCATTGACTTTGCCCCCCTTTTGTCACACACACACAGGAGATTAACTCTCTCCCTGCTGACTCTGCATCCTCCTGTCAGCTTCGAACTAATATATTCACTGATGTTCGCATCATATTGCTTTATTATTATTATTATTATTATTATTATTATTATTATCTAAAAATTTTATTTGGTGCCGCAGTCCTCTGCAATCTCTCCTTTTTGTTGTCAGGACCTCATGAACCGGGTTTTAAAAACTGAAAATGTAAAACCAAATGACATTATATTGTCGCTGTGCAGGTTTTAAAAGGTTAGAGCAGAAAGGAACAAAACAAAAGTCTCGAAAGTCGTCCTCGGCTGAAGGCTCTTCACTTCGCTGACTTCAGAGGGAACGATTTAGCAGGTCACAGTTTAAAAATAATCACACATCACTCTGAACCTTCCTGCTTCATTATTGCAGCACCGGAGCTCTCAGACGAGGTGAGGTGTGATAACGGAGGAGAGAGAGAAACTTTAGCAACTTCAGCCGTAGAGAAACTTCCTGTCACACTTGAACACTTGACTGCCACTTATCGCTTAAGGAACTTAAGCTCTGATCAGCAAAACCAATCGGGAGCGATCCACGCGGTTCCGAAATGGTTTATTGAAGTTCGGAAACTGCGAAACATCCACACCTGGCCTCAAGCAGATGTGCTTCACAGTCTGCTTTGGGTTATTGTTTTTGTTTTTTTGCCCTTCATTGTTTCCTCCTCGCTAACGAGTTGTTAGTTCAAAACTTGAAGTCGTCTGAAAAGCTTTGGCTGCACCAAGCTGTTCTGCTACCGAGGTGGAAAGCTACTGACTGCTGATTACAGCTCCACAAAACTCCACCTCCGAGGCTGAATGTGACATGGACGCAGCCTTCCTGGGCTTGATTTGCAACCTTCAAACTTTGTTTCAAATATTCCTCCTCTCTTATCTCTTCCCATTCCCTGTCTCATCATGACGAATAAATGTCATTAGTGCCACAGAAATAGAATTTAAAAAAAAAATACATTTTTACAAAAACGTCTTAAACGCAAGCACTGATTTTGTGCATGAAAGCAACAAAGTCTTGAGTTCCCCACCCAGATGAACCACACACACCCCATAACTCTGCATAAAAATTAGTGTCTATCACTTTCAGGGCAGCAGCTGTTATCTCAGGCCGAGGAATAAAACATGAATCCCTACATTGAGACCGTTGACCCAAGCAAAGCATGTCAAAGGGACGAGCAAGAAAACACCGTGAACCGCCACAGCGTGAGGAAACAGAGACGACAGCAACAGTTAAAGAGTGGAGGAGTGAGAGGGTTCGTACCTTCCAGTCACCCGGTGGCATCAGTTGTTCAGGGCATTCCTGGTCAGAGAGGCAAAGCACATAAAACACATAAAAACTATTATGTCAAGATAAGAACAAGAAAAGCGTGTGTGAACTTTACTGACAGAACATCCATTGTTGGAGAGACGACAGAAGCGCTCTGTCGGTCCAAACAGGGCACGCTAAGGCTGCGTATTTACCATCAGCTGCAGCGTTAGAAGCATTAAAAAAAAGTCGCAAACTTCAAAATAAAAGGTATTTCTTGTCTTTGAACTTGCAACGCCTCTAAATGTAATCGCCCTGTTTGGGTGTTTCAGCCTTTTTCGTTACTTTTCTTTTTCTTTTTTTTTTGTTAAAAATGAAACCAGAATCAATGCAGTTTGACGTTTTGTGAAGAATCTACAGAGTATACTTGTATGTCAAAGGCGAAATTGATTTTTGCAATGTAGCGTCAATTCATTAAATATATATCCGGGAAATTAATTACTGCGGATGTGAATATTTATGTGCTCTTTTAGGGTTTTTTTTTTTTGTAAATTCTTGTCCCAAAACCCAAATTCTATTGATCATAGTTTCATTTTTTCAAAGCAATTAAATGCTGAAGCAAACAAGAAGGGAAAATACTTAGAGATATTTCACTGTTACCACAGCAAACTGATAAACAGGCTTGAAAAGTAAACATCACAATGAATTCAAGAGTATGAAAGTTACTCAAAAAATGTTTTCTCTTCACTTTTAAGCACATCGACAACTATTCAATCATACATATGAATTCTGAACATTTAATATAATACAATGGTAATTGTCAAATTTATGTCACATATTTCCGAATGTTCAAGTTGACGTCTGCTTTTTTTAATTATTATTATTATTCCCTCCTCGTTTATTTATGTATTGATTTTGATCTGTGGATTTTGTGAGACTGTTTTCCGAATAGAAACCTCACATAAATGTTTGACGTGAAGGATGTGTGGGAAATTGAGAAGAGCGTCAAATTAAATAATGGTGAAAGATGATGTTTGAACACATGATGCTGTGCAGCAGCCAGATCCCTTCTCATGGCAAACCACCTCAAAATCGATCCAAATCAACAAGCAGTCAGTACCGTGCAAAAGCACTCAAACCTGACGAAACTTTTTCACAGCCACAAATCACTCGTGCCCTTTATCTGGACTTTTGTGACACGCCAACACAAGGTACCACCAGGCCGTGAAGGAAGACGACGATACTTGGCGTGCAAAAGCTGCAATTCTTCAAATATGCACTCAGTGATTTGATTATAGGACAGCGAGTGAATGAAAAGGCATCATAAAGACGAGGAAAATGGTTTATAAATCAAAAACCGTGCGCCTGTCCACCTTTCAGTTACCTGCTGTGGTTTGTGTTGATCTGTCATATAAAATCCCAAAATAAAACACCTTGAATTTAGCAATGTGACATGTGAAAAACCTGAAGGGGTAAGAGTACTTTGGCAAGTTCAATCCAACAGTCATCAATTTGTTGGTTTTGAAGTTGTAGGTTGCTTTATGTAAATCATGTGTCGCCTTTCGGGGTGATTTTGAACCTCAAGATGGAATCTGGTCTTTGATGTATTGACATAAAACACATATACTACATGCTTAAGAACAACAGCTGTTAGCGTATATCTTTTTTTTTTTTTTTTACAAACTTTCTTCACACCAAAACAAGTTCACTCATCATACACATAGTTAAAAAGCCGAGAGCAGAGCAGGAACATCTGTAACTCTTAATAAGACAAAAAAAAAAAAACAACAACCAAATTAAGGGCGCGGATGTGCGGTTAGACGGTTTGTCCCAACAGATGGCCCGCCTCCTTGGTGGACATGCACACCTCTAGATTTGTGGGGTTAGTCGGAGATGCTTCAGAAAGAAAACACGCACACACACGCGCACACACGCACACACACACACACACAAAAGACACAAATATAAAACCACGACTGAAGCAAAACAGGTGAACAATGGAAACAAGATGTGAAATTTTAGCCTAGTAGCTGTGACGACTTGAAAGAAAATGACAGGAGAGCCACAGAGAGTTAGAGGAGGGAAACACCTAAAGAAAGAGAAACAAGTTACAAAAACCACAGGATCTGAAGCTGCCCCAAAAACCCCAGAAGCTGCACCATGAGAAATTTTGGAGTGAATTTTACATTTTCCAATGTGTTGCTTTGTTTGTGCCACATTAACAGGATGTGTTCGGAGGATTGGTTATTGAATAAATTTAACTCATCAGGTGTGGTTTTGAGGCGACTTAGATCCCCATAAGACTTATTTCATGCAGGTGGTTATATATATATTTTTTGTTCAAACAGGGAAGACGTTAGTGATGGTAGTAAGGTGGTCGGACCAGCAGGTGGCACTCTTCTCTTCCTTTTAACACTCAACACCCATGTGGACGATGTGTCATGGCTCAGTTCAGGAAGATGTGAACCAAAGGAAATGAATTCTTGCAGGTTGCTGCTCCTTCAGCCTTGCAGACCCGAACAGAACGTCAAATAACTAAGACTGCAATTTTGATCTGTGTCTGTCTTTCCGGGTTATTTTATTTATTGTTTTTTTTGGGGGGTCGGGGAATGCAGATTTTGGCCTAGATTACAGGATTTTTTTTTTTTTTCCTAAGGATGTCTCTGAGCAATACTAAGTTTAAGACATCCGGTCGAGGAGGATCAAGGAACTGACTTGATTAAATCCACAGCGGATTAACGTTTATCTATTGCGCTGCTGAGGACATTCTTTAACTACGAGACCGAAGCAGTTGCATAAAACAACAAGATCTCACGGAGAAATAACTACAGGACATTATTAACGCCGCATCAGATTTGTGATACATGTTCCTACTAAGGTTGTTCCAACTGGATCTGGACAAAATGTTTCATTCTCAACTAAACTCTTACAAAGCTATTACTTTAATGAATTGAACCAGCAGCTTCTTTCACAATGTGCTTTAGACTAATCGGATAAAATTTAGTTAAAAATGTTAGCATTTAGCTTGTTGGCTTGTAAGGACTAGATACGCCAACAATCATGCCAATTGCTTCACAAATCAATCTAATTTATTCAAATGTAGGTCAATTGCACACGTTTACCAGCTTGTTTCAAGTGTTTCTGAGCATTTTAGCTTGTTAGCATGTAGCTAGTTTGCTTAGTAGAAATTGGTGTTGAACAAAATGCCTTGATGTTTTCATCTCCAGCTCGTCTTTTCATCAAAAAGTATCGTTTATGTCAATAACCAATTGTATAAATGAGAATATGCGATTTCGATGCATGTTGCTAATCTAAATGTTCTCATTTTTTTCTCTTGTTGGAAACCTTTCAGTCGCTCAAAGGCAGACGCCGTCTGGGACTTTAAGAGTGAAAAATGTGGAAATCAGCGTCACCACATATGTAAAATTTGGCTATTGAAGTGTCTGTCATTTATTGCTGTTAATTTTAGAGGACTCAACTCCAACTGTCTCACCATTTAGCTGTTACTCTCAAAGTTTTGAAAAAAGTGTCTTAATGTTTCTTTTTGTGAAGTTAATCTTTAAAACCGTGTAAGAAACTGTTGTGCGTTGATTTTTGTGTTCTGCCTGTCAGATGTTCCTGGTTGTTCTGGTAGTTACCGGGAGGACCCCGCTGGTCCGACGGCGGGTCTGGCGGAGCCAGTGCCGTGCGAAGGCATGCCAGCGGTGAGTGGGGCGGCGGGGGGGAGGGGGTTCATTAGGGGGTGCAGGGCTTTCGGGGCACGGGAGTCCCGCCGATGCCTCCTCTCCTTTATCCTGCTGTGTTGCAAAACAACAAGCACAACAAAGTGGTTACTGGGCAACAACTAAGTCAGGCAGATTGGCAACATACAGTGAGCATAAAACACCATGTCTGTATTTCACATTTTCTTCATCTAGTGCCCGCGCAGATCTCCCAAAATGCTCTTGGGGGGCTTCTTGTCCTTCGAATGTCCAAGGAGTAAACACAATGTCCCGTTTCATTATAGCTTTTCTGTTCCTGTGTCACCTGAAAGGTCAGGCTAAAGATTTGCAGGCTTCTTCTGATTAGAGTAGAGGAACAAGTGGTGAGCAAATTCTGCATCAAAAAGCAATAATGCATCAGGAATCTGCTCTGTTCATGCCTTGCGAAAACGCACTTTGAACCAATGACAATTTATGGAAACTTAAAAAAAAAAAAAAACGTAATATTTCATCATAATTTTTACTCTTGTTAACTTTTCTTTTTTGGACACTTTCATTTGTTCTGCAATGTGAACAGGAGCACAACATCTAATCAAATGTTCTTTCATCATTCCCAGTCCAAACGCTGTGTTTTCTTTTCCCACACCGACTGAACGAAGGGCTTGTCAGACATTGATGGTTGTGGGTTTTACCACCGTCTTGCGCAACCAGCAATCACTCACTGCTTTTAAAGGTCGCCTGTGCTGTGGGGCCGCGGACTTTAAACAAGCAGCGAGAGGCATCAGGAGCGTGTGCTTGAGCAAAAGAGGTCATTCACAGAATCAAACAGCGGCTAGTCAAGTCATGCAACATGTAACCGGATCAATGAGGCAGCAATCAATGGCATTCGATATTTACCAACAGAGAGTCATAATGAGCAGGCCTAATGACCTTTCCGGCTGATCAATGGCGGTTTATGAGTTTTGTACTAATGGAGAACATACTCTGTTTCTTCCCTTTCAAAGACGGAGCTCCTATTTCACCTGGATGAATCATATTCCTGACAAAGAGAGTCACAGCTAAGCCATGACTAAGGTTGGCAAAAAGGAGGCAGAGTTGCGTTACTGGAACGTAATTTTCTTTCTTTTATTCCTTCCCATCGTGGGATGTGAAGGACAAATGACCGCTTAGTCATTTGTCCTCAAGCTGAGCCGCGTCCTTACTTCAAATCGAGCAACTTTTATCTCCCCTGTTGAAGAGAATAATAACCAAGTCACTTTACTGAGAAATTGTTGTCAGGAAAGCTTCAAGATGCAATTGACGGTGTGCTTTTCAGGCATCTCGCCTCTTTGAGGGATTTTTGCATCAGAGAAGTCTCCAGCGTTTTCATTGTTCCTGCATCAAGAGGTATTCAAGAACCCCTGATTTAGCCTCAGCCTCTACCTGTTGCTTACTCAACGGGTAAGTGGACTGGAATAAGTGGTGTTTACGTAATCGCCTCTGCCTATTCTCTCTCTCTCTCTCTCTCTCTTTTTTTTGTCTTTCAATCCCTCAGCCTCTTTCTCTTTCTCTCAAAGCTTAAATGAGCTCTCATCTTCTCACAGTGTTGTCATGGTTGGATAGAGTTCATTAATTTCCTCCTCCGCTGGTAAACAGGCCCATTGTCTAATTATAAGCCATCACAAATAATGAGCACAAACAGCTCAGTCTTAATATGCCAAGAGTTTTTGAAAGCCCTCAGTAAAGGCATTTGAATGCCCAGACAGGAGGGCAAAGGGCAACAAAAACACATGCAAATGATAAACATGGTGGACTAACCATGTCTGCATCTGCTCCTCTTTGCTCCAGCAGCAGGGGCTTCTCTTCCGTGATCTGCTGGTCCTTCATCCCTGCCATCCTGGACAACAACCTGCAATCGAAAACCCAACATGGAGTTGGATGGAAGGGGAAAAAAAGCATCTAAGATTACTTTTTGTGTCAAAGTCTGTGATAAAGCAAGTTATCGTCTTTTTAATGTCCATGACACGCAGTTGCATTTCCAACCAAGAGTTTTCAGTCGACGCAGCTTCTCCGTTCGACACATGCAGCTAAGCGAGAGTGAGACAGGTTGAAAAGTTCTGTAGCATGAACAGCACACCTTAGAAGCAGCAGGCAAGCTATGCACACACAGCTCAAATGTTGCAAATTTTACCCCAAAATAACATGATTTGGTGTCGTGCTGCGTTATGCAGATGTTCAATCTGCACCACTGAAGGTTCACTCTCTGCAGCATATATTTTTAAAGGAGAATGATTAATTCGACAAATACATATTTAGCCACTTGGGGGCACTTATAGACAATGAACAAATCATTAAACCTTCATCCCAAGATTGAAGAATTACAAACAGAAGAGGAAAAATATCACAGTGACATCTTGGCAAAGTAACTTTCTCTCTCCTGACACAGTAACAGACTGTTAATCTTACACTTATGAGCCTTAAAAACATTAAACAAAACAGTTAATATGTCTTGATTTTTCTCAAAATACACTTAATTTATTCATAGCTTTCAGATGTGATAACCAAAAATTTGGTTTGATAAATTTTTGGTAATCACAAACAAACTGGAATAAGGGTGAAAATCCATCCATCCATCCCTCCATCCCTCCATCCATCCATCCATCCATCCATCCCTCCATCCCTCCATCCATCCATCCATCCATCCATCCATCCATCCATCCATCCATCCCTCCATCCATCCCTCCATCCATCCATCCATCCATCCATCCATCCATCCCTCCATCCATCCATCCATCCATCCATCCATCCATCCATCCATCCATCC
>VMRN01000111.1:671726-701837 GCA_010277015.1 Poeciliopsis turrubarensis | reverse complement strand
TCCATCCATCCATCCATCCATCCATCCATCCATCCATCCATCCATCCATCCGTCCGTTGATTGTCTTCTATTTCTTCCCAGACAGATTGCTGTTTTTCTTTGTTTTTCCAGAATCTGTGCTTCATCCCAAAATTCTAAATCTTCATCAGAAAGATACTACTATCTCACCTCTATAGTTAAAAATGTAACAGAAATTTTTATGCTGCATAAAAATGATGTTACAGAATTTGAAAAATTGTGTTCGGAAGCTTTTGAAAGGGCTTCTGAATCCCTTTCAAAAGCAAGACTACGTGGGACGCGTCTGATAACAGAGACAGATTTGAAGCGGGAGCTGACATAGATGCTTACTGACCGAGATTACTCGGTTTATAGCGGCGCTTGGACGCACACGGGCTATTTTCCCAAAGATAATACACGGGCTAAGCCTCGATAAAAGCCCTAATCAGAACGGAGCGTTGCGGTTAAACACGAAGCTGATGCGGCGCTCCACGCAGGGTACACCAGGCACATCAACGCAACGGCAAAAACGAGGTCAGACAGCAACCATACAACAACAGTGCCAGTTCATGACATCAGTCCACCAACACAGAAACACAGAGTAGCGTGACTACATTGGGACTACTACTGCTTCAGAGGGCAAGCAGCCTGAATGTTCAAACTGCAAAATGTTACCGGGAAACGATTTTTGTGTTATATTAAGTAACACTCTGAGGACAACGACGCCTCTTACTTGATGCCAGGTGGATAAATGGGCACAAATGTCCAGGCAACACATGCTGTCCAGAGTGAGGACTGCAAAAAGTAATTTGTTAGATATTTTAAGGTGACCTGGGATAGAACCATGCAAATGCTACTGCTGCAAAAGTCTTTCCCTTATGCAAATAGGAAACGGAGCATTTGAGTTTTAATTACGTGGAGCTAAACAGCCTTTTGCTTTTAGCTAACAAATAACAAAAAGTGCAGTTTGTGCAGTTTCATTTCTGTTTGCAAATTCTTGAAAAATGAAGAACGTAAGTGTAAAATATTAGGTGACAGAATAAAAGTCTAAATCTGTACTATTTGATATCAAACGTGTTTAAATAATATATTTATGAAGAACAATTTTATTTGCAATCCATATGCATGAATATATTGTACAACACTTAAAATATTTTAAGATAACTTATATCAAAATATATACATACATATTTTCATCTGTTTGAAAAGAAATGTACATAAAAATATGTATATTTTTTAGATTTAAATCTGACACACATATTTATTAACGCTGTTATTGAGCAAACAGATTCAAATCTGCGTTTTCTCACTAACAGATCTAATCAGTAGATTTGAACAGGATTAATCAATGTTTAAAACATTTTTAAAACATTAAGTGGAAGGATAAATTTCACTCTCAACTATCAATGTAAGACGTGAACATTAACTTGGAAGTGAGAGAAAACGTAGATATAAAGCAACCAAGAAAACGCCTGCGTCTGTCGACCTCTTCATCGTTCCTTTCTCCTCCTCGCGTCCTCCGTCGTTCCCCCCAGCAGCCATTCAGCTTCATCTCACTGGTTTTATCAGACACTCTTGAGAAGACAAAGCACAGATGCCAGCTACGTTCACTTTTAGAAGCTGATGAAGAGTGGTTTTGTCTCCGTGACCCTGCAGTGCTAGATTTGTTGCCGAACAGGGTCAGAGACGACTCACTGCGGCCCGGTCTTTCCAGGCGCTGGTTCTCGCCGTTACCGTGAGCGACACCGTTTACCGCGTTGTGACGGTAACATCTTTTATCACCTCGCTCTCTCTCTCCGTCTCATCGTGACTAGTTTATTAAATGGGTCAGAGTGATCGTCTGCAGTCACTGGAATGGATCCACTAGGGGTAAAAGAATCCAAACAACACCACCAATGGTCCAGTTACCCCATTCTGACTGCTGCTATAATAAGCGGCACGTGTTTACTTTTCCTGTTTGCTGGACTAAAATCTGCAATCTGGAATTGAAATACCTGAGAATGAGAACGGTCCCAGGTTGATTTCTACAAATCAGAGACACATTAAGGACAGATTCCCCAGAAACTCTAGTAAAGACAGAAATTATGAGTGTTTTAATGGTCTTCTATACCCATATAATTTCATACATAAGTGTGAAGTAGCAGGGGCTACATGAGGCTTAAACAGACAACAGGTGGATACACCATAGGCCAGATTGCCAGTCCATTATATCAACAAAACATACCTGAGCCAAATGACTAAGTAATTTAGAGTTTCCAATTTGTCAACCTTACAGGATTCTTGACTGTGAAACTGTGGAATCAGCCCAGAGTAACCAGATCAAGCAAGGATAGATATATCCTAGACCAGTGGTGCTCAAAGTGGGTCCCAAAGGGCCTCCATCCTGCATGTTTTAGTTCAAAACACACCTGGATAAAACGATGGCTCATTACAAGGCCATTACAAGAGGAACACTGACATGCTGAGAAGAGTGTTACTACCACCAGGGAGACAACTAAAACATGCAGGACGCTGGCCCTCCAGGACCCACTTTGGGCATCACTTCCCTTGACCAAGGGTCCTCAAATCTAGACCTCGAGAGCTGGTGTCCTGTGGGTTTTAGACATGGCTCTGCTTCACCACACCTGAGTAAAACAATCAGGTCGTTAGCAGAACTCTGGAGAACCCGGCCGTACTGGGGAGCCATGAGATCGAGGTGTGTTGAACCAGGGACAGGGACACATCTAAAAGTTGCAGGACCTCAGACTGAAGACCTCTGACCCAGATTGTCCCCTGTTGGGTCTGCAGTTCCTCAGTCTGTTGTTCACCGCTTAGCTTGACTCGACGTCATGTGATGAGAAAATGTTAAATTCAGTCATTTGAGACTCAGTTTGGCCTTCATGACTGATTTCGACTTGGCCCCGAATAACTTTAGACTGTTTTTTTTGTTTGTTTGTTTGGTTTTTTGCCGTTCCGTCACAAAGACCTTGAATATCCATTTCCAAATCAAACATTCTGCAAAACATTCATATCGTCTTGATTTGGACCGTACATAGATGGACACACCGGTGCACTTGGATCATCAGGTTGCAAACTGATGATCAATAGTGAATCACCTTACAATGTAAAAAAGCGTTGACCATTTTGTTCCAGCGACGAGGATTTTACTAACGTTGAATTAATAAACATGTAATTTGCACTGTGCCTGCTGATTACTCCTAGCCAGTCTCATTGCTGTATTCCTGTTTTGTTTCTGCTTCTTTTGTTTCTCTTCCAAAGCTTTATGTCTTCGGTTTGACTTTGTGCTTTTTTTTTTCTCCAAATCCCTGCTTCTCTTGTCTCCGAGCATCTCCTCCTTTTATCTTCACAGGCTTTGACATTTTACCTCTCCTTTTGTCACTCCAACATCTCTGTCTTGCAGCTGCCCTCTCTCACTTTCAGTGCTTTGCTTTCAGTTTTTCTTCTTTCACACCTCATCTCATCCCACCGTATCTGCACTTTTTTTTTTTATTTTACCGTTATGTGGTTACGTAAGACGTCAGATTTTAAAATCAATTAGTGTTGCATTTTAGCGGCTATATTTGGCAGCATGGCGCCAGTGTTGATGGCGGTGGAAAAATGCCGCTCCTGGCTTCTCGTGTGGCTCGAAGTCCAGTGACAACCGGACTCACGTCATCAGCGAATTATGATTTTGTTTTGTGGCAAACACCTTTCTTTAACACTCAGGACCGCAGGACGGCACGGACTGAAATAATATTTGGAAAGGACATCATTTGTTCCCTGAGGAATTTTAAAAAAATGTACTGAACATTCACTGATTTCAACCGTTTTCCACTATTTTCCTTTAAAATGTAACGATCACCCGACTTTATTCATTTCCAAACAGTTAACAGCAGTTCATTGTCTTAATGTTAAATTGAAATGAAGATTTTAAAAGTGTTCAGATTGGCTAAAGGCCAATTATTCGAATTCATTTTCTATAACAGTGCTGTGTTTTAGGCTGAATAGATAACATGACATGAGAAATTGCTGACTTGAGTCATTCGAGACACGACTTAATCCACAAAGTCTTGAGACTTAGCTTGGCATTCGCCCTTAACGGCACGGCTGGAGCCTGGGACTCGACCTTAACTTGCTCCTCAAAACCTTCAGACACGACTTGGATTTGCCCCTGGATGACTTGAGACTTGGAGTTGCTCCACAAAGACTTGGGACTTTTCTTGGACTTCTTCCTTACAGGCTTAAGACTGTATTTGAATTAGCCCTTTACATGTGTGGGACAAAACTTGAGCTTGTCCCCTAAAGAGTTAAGTCTTGACTTGAGATACTTACATTCAATAAATTTTGGCCGCGCCTTTTTCACAACATTGTTTATGTTCATTGAGCCTTCCTCGCTCTTTTTCTTTTAATCAAACTCAGCTCTCTGCTCCCGAGCAGCAAACTGCAGGAATACCTGCGTTAACAGAGGCGCTCACGCTTACCAGCTAATTAAGGACATTTGACCGGCAGCAGTCGGTTGCTGCCTTCGCCCACTAAACGGACCTAATCAGAAATCTATATCACCTTTATACGTGAGGTAATTTTGCTTGAATTGGTGATTTATTTCCCAAACATTTCTAGGATAAAGTGAATTCCTTGCAATTACTGCACTTTTCAGCAGTGTTTGTTTCCTGACCGCTCTGCCCCTCAGGGCACCCTGAGGCATGCAGTCCACTTTCCACAGAGGAGAGCCCGACTTCACCGACTGGCCTCCGACAGCGATCGTGTCAGTGGGGGCAAACCTGCTTTTCTGTTGACTCGTTTGTGGAGAGTCGACGCTGCTGAGAATTGTTTTTTCTACTACTGAATTGGGTCTTGAGCAGAAAACCTATTCAGCATTTCAAAAAGAAAAAAAGAGAGAGAACAAGATGAATTCATCCATTTTTTTTTTGCTTGTTTTTTTCTTCCTCCTTCACATTTCTCCAGACAGGGTTGCCGTGACAACCCAGCTGGGTCCAATGGCATCTGGCTCACCCTCTCTTTTCCTTTCAAATTACACATTTACGTTTCCCACCACCATCTTGAATACATGTTCTAGTCCACATACGAACACAGCTTGGCCATATTGTCGGACATGATAGTTTGCATCTCACCTGTCATAAGCAATCATAAGCAAATTAATCACGGGAACCGAGCAACAACGCGCCGCCACCTGAAAAAAAATAAAAGCTAATCTTGAAGATAAATGCCTCTCACCTTGATTACTCTTTCCTGTTTAATAAAAAACGTACAAATACATAAAAAAGACAAACAGTGGTTTTAGAGTTATTACGTTGTTCTCATTGGATTCCCTGCTGCATGTGATAAAGCAACAACTAAGCCATAAATAGGGACGAGTAGAGCAATTTCCATCCATCAATAGTCCAGACCTGCCTGTCAGGGTTGAACGTGAGGTGGGTTACAAGTCATGCATACACACACTAACACTTAAGGGCAATTCAGAGAGGTCAGTTCATCAAATGTAAACTGGAGAACCGGGAAGCATGCACTGTTATGCAAATAAACAGAGAAAGACACGCTGGCTAGGATTTGATCCAGTGGTCAATTTTTTTTTATTTTTTTCACAATTGTCATACTGATTGTTTCTTCTTTGTTTCTTAATGAGGCCTCTGTGATTTTATGAGCTGTTCATATTTTATTTATTCATTTTTTTTTTTTTTTTACATAGCTTTGGTTTTCCTTTACTTGCAGTTAGGAAGTAACAAATGAACTTCAATTGGTTTCTCTCAAGGGTTCTTTTATATTCACTAGGTTTTGTTGTGCTTTTGCCTGAAAAGCAGCTAAACTGCTGTAGTTCTTATGGTAAACAGTGGATGGCGCTGAAGATAAAGTCCTTTCTGTATCCAACAACAGGTAGCAGAAAAGGAGTCTAAGAGGAAGAGCATTCCTAACGCATGTCTTTTTTTCCCACAGTTTTTAAAAATCCATCAAACATTTAGCAATAATGATTCCCTCATTAGAGTTTGTTTATCGTACTTGAAAATGTAACAGAATGGCACCTAACTTTAGGTTAAATCTCTATTTATGTTGGGACAAATCAGAAGTTTTGTGCTTTTCTTCATTGTGACATTCATTATCCCTAAAAAGACAAAAAAAAAAGGTTGGCAAATAGCTCAAGCATTTGAAATAAAGTGGAGGATACAGAGCACAAAAACAGCCACAATGTTAAACTGTTTTAACTGTTTTAACTTTTTAGTGTGTGATTCTGTAATTGTCACGGTTCTGTTGTGGAAAGCCACATTTTGATTCGCAGACTGAATCAAAATACTTTCTCTTCCCCCTACTTTGTTTTCACTGGGGTCCAGATTCAACCTTTGGAAGCAACTGGAATAAGCAGCATACATACAGACATACAATGTTTGGCCCCTTTCGAGCCAAACGCTGGGCGTAAACTTGTAAAGTCCAATTTTTTGTCAATGTAACTATTGGAACTCAATGAAGCTTCATTACTCTTCTCTAATCTCTGCTTCCCTGCTTTATGTTGCACACAATGCTTCTCTTTCTTTTTCTCCATTCACAGGCTTGTCTTGCCAAATTACACATTTCACAGTCACACCATTGTAACCTTCTTTCGAACCGTCTTCCCTCTTCAGCTCCTTTAGTGTTTTGCTGTTTTAAGCGTTTCGCTTGTGCAGTTTCCACATAGACACACAGGACTGGACGTTATTGGACTTTTCAAAGCATGTCGAGGCTCACCCAGGTTCCTCCACTGAAAGAAAATCCTTAAGACTAATTCTTTCTTAGAGGGCCTCGTTTAATAAATGACATGATTATGTGCAAAACGCAGCATTCTTGGCTCTTTGTTAGGGCAACTGAATCCTAATTTGAGATCAACTATTGTGCAACTTTTTTACCGGAATACCTGCTCCAACACACCTGAATGAAATGAAACATGTGGAGGAGGTGATTCAGTCATTTGAGTGAGGTGTGCTAGATTAACTATGAATGAAAAAGTTGCAGGATTGAGGCGTTTGAGGGCTGGAACTAGAGAATCTTGACTTAAATCTGTTTGCAGCTTTTGCTTGAATGTCTTGACAAACTGGGGCAAAAGTTTGTCAATAATAGCTGATATAACAGTGAAAATTGCTTAAATGTGTTGTGAAGTGAACATTTTAAAAAATGTTGACAAATAGTTGCAATTGCACTCTGCATTCAGCTGCGAAGACAATGAGGTGTTTCGATACGAATATTAGCTGATTAACTAAAATCGGAAAATCAATAGGAAGCAGAATCCCTCTGGAGTTAATTTTCAAATGCAGCTTTTATCTTTCAACAGGTTGGATTTTACCAAGATTTAGAAAAATAAATAAGTAAACATGCATCTTTGCATGCATATTTGTGTCAATCAGTGGAAATCGGTTAATCTTCACATCGATCGTCCTTCCAACCCAGATTAACTCCCGACTGGCAGATTTCCTGTTTGTTTTACCTTTGTATGTATTTGCAACGCTTATTTGAAGCTTTTCCATCCTTTAAGGTCCTACAAAGCAATAGTTTTGATTGATGACAGAAGTCTGAGGGCTGGTCTCTGTCTCTGCAGACAGAACCCTGGAGAGACAGACACCAGAAGCTCAGAGCATCACGGGAAAAGCTGCAACTCTTTCAACTGTGAAGCACCCATGAAAAATAGTCAGGCGATTATTTAAACATATGTTTTGGCATCACAATTAAACCAGACATCTTCGACAAATTATTTTAGACCTCGCTTGTCAAGGACAAGTGGGTGTAGACAATACAGGAGATTGAAGATGAGCAATGCTATTAAAGATTCACACTAAACGAACTGAAAGCAGTGAAAGATGGCTCTGAAATGCATCGACACTGGAGGAGCTGAAGTCAGATGTTTTCAAAGAGATGAATCCTGCTATTTTTCTCTGCACGATTATGCACAAGTTTATCCGTCATATAAAATCCCAATCAAATATTCCAAGGTTTGTGGCTGTGACGCGACAAAACAAGTTCAGAAGCTCTCAATGCTTCTGCAGAGCACTGTGAGCACAAAGAGAAGCTCTCTGTCAGACAGAAAATCAATTGCAGATTCACGTCAAAGGGAAGCATCGCATCTGATCTATGAAGATGGAATCAATACTCCGAAACTGGGACGGCACCAGCACGTGCACCGACAGAGGATTAAGGTTAGGGCCCCGCGAGAAGCAGTAGAAACCTCTTTCGTTAAACTGTCACACAAATGAAATAGCTGATTTTAATTTATCTTCATTGCTCTGCGTTACCCACAAGGCTGCTGTGTCCCTAACTCCCACACTGAAAGTGACAAAGCTCAGGTTTGCTCCCGCGGCCTCGTCACACCGCAAGGTTACTGAATCCACTCGGCAGTGTTAATTAGACATATGGCTGCTGCGCTTCAAAGACGGAAAAAAAAAAAAAAACTTCCAAAGGACATGACTTTTTTTTTTCCTCCTACGTACCCTCAAAGTGATGAGCCCGCTCCGCCGGCGTGCCACAGACAGATAGAGAGGAAGATGGAGTCGCTGCACTCAAGTGCAAGAAACAAGGACATGAAAACAGGTTTGACTGCAGATATTTCACCTGTAAAAATACCTCCGGGGAACTTGAGCTCTGTAAACTGGAATTAGGACTGACGTTTTGCACCAAACAAAACGTTCAAAGATCATTTAATGGATGAATATTGGTTGCAGAAGCAAATATTTTTTTTGCTTCCGCACACAAGAAAGATTTTTTTTACAATCAAAGAGAATTATGTGGTGTAAATCTGAGATTGTGATTCAGGTGCTAATATGCCTCTGGATTCTTGTTGAAGCAGCTTTTTACCTCAAGTTCAAAATGTGAAATAAATCAAAGATTTACTGAGCCCAGAGAGGAATATTTTCCTCTCTTAAATAGTCACTTAACGTCTTATTCTGTCTCTTGACTTGATGGAGCAGAGTGGACCAACACCAGCAGATAACATGACGCCTCAAACACTCACATCGAGGAAACACCGAGCTGCTTGGATTCTCAACACTTCCTCCAGACTCTGGGACCTTGATTTCAAAATCAAACTTTTATTCTACGAAGCTCTGGGTTTGCACACATTGTATCGGACAGCAGGTCTATAAAAACCCACCTAAAATGTCTGCTGTAAAACAAGCTGATTTGTCGGGAGGAGTTGAAACCATCCTGCATCATCCATAGAAGTGCTCTGCCGTGCCCAGGCTTGCTCACCGGCAGCTTATGACTCACCACAGAAGGAACATTAGTCATGGCAGCGATGAAAGCCAATCTGAATCAATTCATGCATTAGCAATAAATAAATAAAGTGCAATAACCGTCTGAATGTTTGCCACTGCTAAAAAGAACGGTTTCGCCTTTTTTGTGGCCCAAATGATGCTCAACTGATGCTTTTCTTTCCTGCTTTTATTGTGAGCAGGAGGATGACTTGTATTTCTCCATAAGTCGAAAAAAAAAAACCCCAGAATCTTCAGAATCTTCTCTTATGAGAAAAAGAAAAAAGAAAAAAAACACACAGGTCATTGCAGACGGCCGCTCACCCTGAGCCTGGTTCAGCTGGAGGTTTCTTCCTTTTAAAGTATATTTTTTTTCCTTCTGTATAAATGCTCAGCATGAGGGAATTGCTGCAAAGTCAGTGACAAAATTCAAGCAACCAACCCACTGTCACCACATGCTCATCTAGGAGGAATGACTGCTGCAAAGCCGTGACTGGACATGACCTGCCGGGATTCCTGAGACAGAAAACCTTTTTTTTTTTTTAATTAATAAACAAACTAAACTTCGCTGCTTTAATTTTATCTCGGATCTATAGGGGTGTATGGAATCTGTCTACCTGACTCAGACGAACAAACCTTTTAATTTCACAGAGCCTTAATACGTCACGTGTTGTGAACCATGTCAGAAGAATTGAGTCGAACTGAACTGATGTTCTGTGCTGCGTTTTTTTTTGTCGAGCCGTAACGACTCCACCTGTCAGACGAAGAACTTCCAAACAGCAGGACTGTGAAAGTCCAGTGAGATGCCCTTTTTAGGCCGCAAAACGTACTGTAACTCTTTGTTATGGTGATCTCTATTGGTGAGCAATATAAGCATCTTCGCTTGTCAAAACAAAAACGTAAAAAAAACAAAAACCAAACCCCATCATTCCCCAGGGAGTAAGAGCAGATCTGTTTGCGGGAAGTATAACAAATGTTGCTGTAATTAGCGCTCGTCTAATTGCTTCTCTCCGAGGATTAATTGGGTACACTCTAGGAAAATCCTCGTCACCCTCAGTAGTGCATTTCTAATTCGGACCTAATTTTTGTAGGTTCAGACGGTCCAATTATTGTGCCTCCTTCCCGAACTAAATTGAGTCGTTCCTCTCCTCCTGAGAGAGGGATTGCAACGATGCTGCATTTCGTTTGAACCTTCAACTGTGTCAGAATGAACTATTGCACTCGCTTGGACTTCTCACCTCTGTTAATGCCAGGATGTGTCATGTCCCCCCATTATCAGCAAGATGAACACTGCAGTGACAAAAAGCGGGGGGTTTTTTGTCTGTTTGTTTGTTTTTCATTTTTACATATAACTGCATAAAATAAGGGAAGTCACAATTAATCTTGGCTCAGAGAAAAATCATGAATTCTAAGCTACTTAGAATTTACTGTTATTTTTATTTGAGGAAAAAACTGACAAACTTAAATCTGGCAGCGAATCTCGGTGGACAGATTAATACCTCCTGTTTATTTAGGTGACTTATGTAATTCATGTGTCTGTGGTTCAGTAGGTAGAGCGGTCATCCAGCTATGGAAAACATTCAGTCTCCACCGCCACATGTCGACGGACAAACGTTTTCAGAGCACCGCATCTAAGTGAAGCACCGACATGAGTGAGAACGTTTGCTTTGACTAGACCCAGAATCCGGAGCCTTGAGAACAGAAATTCTTGCAGGTGAAAGGTTAAATTAGAGGTGTTTGTGTGCTCAACAACGAGCACCGCAGCGTCAAAATCCTTGTGATCCTTCAATTTGCGACTGAGAATGTGATGTCATTACCAGATTTGACCTCTGTCACGCATGACAGAGGTAAAATCCCTCTCTACCTGAGATACTTAAATCAAAGGTAGTCAAAGCCGACGAAACAACAGCAATGTCCGGGTTCGTTGCCAACATCTCGTCTTTTAAATGTTGGAGTTGCTGAGCTAAATGCAGGATTTTATTATTTAAGTATCTTTCTCGTGTGGATATTTGCTGACATGTCAGCTGACACCGACGGTATTATAAGCTACACACCAAAACACAGAGGCGTTTTTTCTTCTTTTGCTCTTTTGAAATTGAGACTTTTAATTATTAATAGCTACTGGGCGTCTGGAGGAATCTTCCTTGGCTGAGCAGCCCCACGGAGCGCAGATAGCATTTCTGAGAGGAGGATTAAATATTAAAAATTAGCTCTCACCTTTAGACAGAGAAACTCAGCGGCCATTTTTTCCGCCATCCGAAGATCCCTTGCCTCAAAGGTGGAGGCCAAGAAAAAGTGGCTTTTCACTCATGCAGAAACGTGGATTTGTTTGTGCATTATTCCCGGCTGATTCAAGCAGAAAATAAACAAAGGAACAAAGACAGCAGATCTCTGCAGCGTCCAGTCACACAGTGGGGAACTCACTCTTTTGACAAGAGTCTTGTTCAAACATCTATTTTTGCCTTACCTCTCAGCGGGGGTTAGGTGTGACAGGACGACCTCCGCCGCCGCCGAATTGTTTCGGAGTATTGAAAGAGCTAGAAGCTGGCGAGCAATAATGAAGGTGATGTCAGTGTGATTTGTGCAGAAGATATAAAGTACTAAGTCTGTGCTTTCCATCAATATTCATTCATGGAGTCACTGGTGTTGGTGGTGTTAAAAAAAAAAAAAAGTCTGTGATGCTGCCCACAATTTCAACTAGGTGCTGATCAGTGACGTCAGCGATGCTCCAACAGAAGTGATCGCTGCCGTCCATCTGTCTGAAAACGGCCGTGACGGCATTTTAACGCAGATAAGGACAATTGCTGTCTTGTAAATGTATTCAAGCATCTCCAACACACGCGCTCCCACTGAAAAAAGGAAGGAGGCTGCAGTGAAACGGTAAAGTGTCCACAGCATATTTTATCTTACAGCTTTTTTTTTTTTTTTTAAATTGTGCAAAATTAATCTTTTTCCTCAAAGTTCAACGCACAGATACACCGTTAAGACAAAGCGGGAAAGGAAAGGATTCGGGTGCTTTGGAAATTTACTAAAAACAGAAAACCCCAAGATGTCTTTTCTGTGTCACAGAAGAAAATGTATGTGTACCAAAAAACAATGGCATGATGACGAAATAGTGCTTGTTAGGCGATGAGTTCAGACACGGAAATGGTGGCGGGATCCTTCATAAAGTGCCTTCTCCTTATGGACGTTAAAGAGGCTCTGCGGTCAGTACAGGCAGTTTGTAATAAATCCGTGTTGACAGATGAAATTCTGCACAAAATTAATGCTGAAGACGGACAAAAGGCTCCATTCAAATGTCTCCGTGGTTCCAACGTTGAGCATTTACGGCTCTGCGAAATAATAATGAAATTAATAATTCGTGCTTTTCGAGTTCTGAATATCAGTTGAAGGTATCAGGGTTTAGCAGTGGACTGAACAGTCACACTAATAGGGCTGCTGAGGTCAATAAGACGGCACCTTGGTTTGATTTGATGTCGTTTAAAGATCCAAACAATATCTGAAATTATTGTATTTATTTTTGAATCTGATACGCATGCATTCACACACACACTGCACACACACAAGGTTAACCGCAGAAATATGTCGCCAGGTCGTTCTCTTCAGGCAGATTTAGAATCTCTCATGTTACTCTGGGGATTCCCACCAGAAAGCTGCTGGTCTGACAGCATGGTGGCCAGGTGCTGGTGGCGGAGAGGGAGTGCAGTCCCGGGACTGTTTTTGATTTATTCAAAGAGCCTCATCCAACCTCATCCAGTGTGATTATTCTACCATGCAAACTGCCAGAAGGAGACAAAAAAAAAAATGTTTTCTTTCCAATTTAGTGAGGTATAAACTGTCAAGTCCTGCAAGAAAAATTATTACTGCGTAGATTCATTCAGCGACTGTGTCACTGGAAGTTCAGGGTACACTGTATAACTCGCGTAATGAAGTAAAATTAAAAAAAATGAAAACAAAAAGCATCACCCTGAGTAGATCTTACCTACCTCACATTTGCCGTCCTTCATTTATAGACAAATCGGATTTTTTTTTTAGTACATTTCCAGAAGAATTTAATTCCACTTTTCAAACTTTTTCTAAGGCTGATAATTGCATTCAGAGACTTTAGTAAAGCATGTATTTATTTGGCTCCAACTCACAGGATAAATTTGAAAGATGTTTACTGAGCTTGTGCCCCGGAGACGAATTTTCAAACACTTTAAAGCGAGAGCCGCAAGCTTGATATATAACCTTTTGTCACAGAACGAAAATTAGGAACAGTAAATAACATTATCTGCAACCGATAAGTGTTCTTACCACTTATCAGATAGACGAGGAGTTGCTCTGGTGAGAAGTCCATGTACGGCTTTCAAAAAGAAAAACAAAAAAAAAAAAATAAATACTGTAGAATTTTATTGCCAATATGACATTTGCAAGGAAACGTTGAGGGAAGGCAGGTGGAAAGGTGTTTTTTTCCTCTCGCTGCAATGACAGGCCACTGAACGCACATGTAAGTAAATTTGATATTGTTTTCCGAGCTTGCACGAATTACTTTCTTCGACTCGATATTTTTTTAAGCAGTTGATGAAAATAATTTGCAACTTGCGTTCCCCTTCTATTGGATTTGTTTCTACAGCCTCCCCATTAAGCTGCGGGCCAGATGGACGGACGGTATGTGGCCACTAGTCATCCTTGGAGGGAGATGGATGGCTTCAGCAGACTCTTTCCTGGACTGGATGTCAAGGCTCAAAGCCCAATGGAGCGATCCGTGATAATAGATGTCTTTCCTGATTAACTACTGTTTTCTTCCTCAGATCTGCTTGTCATCGTTGCACCGTTAAACCGACGTCTCCACAGCACTAATTGTCCTGTGTTTCATTACTGACCGAATTAGCAGTAATATGACAAAACACCGAGAAGCATCGTCGCTAATTTTCTACCAAAGCTAATAATCGAAACGCAATATCCTGGTGTGTCGTTACATGTGAGTTGAGCAAACGCCGCTTTCATTGCTAACGACGAATCAAGTCAATTAGCATAAAAATAGCTTCTGACCTACAATGTTATTTGCTACTTTCGTTTTAGGTTTGACTCGCCAGTTCTGATTTTCTTCACATACGACTGTGTGAACGTTTTCCAGTACAAACATTAGCTGTAATAAGAATTGACCACAAAAGAGAATGAATGAGCTTTTCTGCTCTTTTATTAAAGCAGCGTTCTGGTCTGTGTCATTTAAAAAGAAATGTCTTGCTGCTTTACACTTTGTTTTTGTTTTCTGAAACTCTGGGTTTTCATTTTTCATGAAACGTTAATTCTCCCCGATAATCTAAAACCAGACGTGGTTGTAAAAAGCAAACCACAAAGAAAATCAAGGAATTACAGGGTCGATGTCTTTCAGTTTTGATGTGTTTGATGATTACGCCAGGAAAAAAAAAACAAGATGTTTAAGGAACTGACTTGCTGATCTTCCTGAATCTACGCCTAGATTTGTCAGGTTAATAAATCTAACTGTTTATGAAAAGATTTATAAAAAGCTTGATTTATTAGATGGTATTAATTCGATATGTTAGCCTGTTGCTAAGGTTTGCTGCAAGTAATCCTGGCTTAGCACATGAGCTTGTTAAAATGTAGATAGAAACAAATAAGGCATAAATATGGCAAAGTTTAACTGGTCAACAACATGACTACGTTACAAAGTGGTTAGTAATTGAATAAGTACAGATAAAAATGCAAAACATTTCTGTTCTTTTTTTGGTGTTCAGCATTATTATTATTATTTTAATTCATTGACGGATATGATTTAACATGTAACTGCGTGAAATACTTTCCAACTTAAAGTACAAAGTACAGACAAATTGTCCTGAGTTACAGTGATGAGACAACCTTGAAAGAGTTACAGTTGCTTTTGACAACCCTTTAACTTTCCACATTAAACTAGAGTTAAGTTTTTGAGCAAAACAACACAGTCAGCATTTGTAAGCTCTTTGACGTTGACAAAACTTAGGTTTAGTTAGTGTCAGCTCAGGTTTGGTTTTGTTAAAAAAAAAATGTTTTAAAAAAGCCAATTCATTTGATAGCTTATTATCTAAACATACTGACACAGTTTTTGGTCAGATATTGAACATTAACGAGCAGTTTGTTTTAATTTGTGTAAATACTGTTTTCAGTTTGGTTCTTTGAACTCCACAGCATGAGTGGCTGATATTAGTTTAGTCCGTACAGCATTTCAGGAGTCGTAAGAGTTCTCCAGAAATAATCTTTGAAAAAACAAATCCATCACGAGGACAAAGATCGTTGCCATAGATTACACAAATGGTTGACCCTGCTGTTCCTGTCTTCATTTTAGAACAAGGCTTCCGTCAGTGACCACTAAGTGTCAAAGTGCATAAAGTTAATATCAGGCTGGTTTGGCGCATCCTTCATCTAATCTATATACTCATTTGTAAACATGCAATATTTTGAAACACGTAAGGTATTATGTTTTCCTCAACAAAGATTTCCTCATATTAATAATTCAAGAAAGTGTGGAACCAGTGCAGAATCGGTAGTTCCCTGCAGACTGAGACAGAAACCATGGACAGACAAGCACACAGGCTGGCATTCGAACACTGATGGCCAACAGTAATGGATAACACACACACACACACAAACACTGAGGGGGAAAACAACGCTTGTAAAAATGTGTAATGGCAGGAATTGCTGACATGCTCCATTTCATCTGAGTACAGCAATAACAGGAAATAAGAGAGAGATTCATCTGAAAATCTTTTGCCCAGTTGAGCTGCATATTCTTAAATTGAACTGAAAACTGCTCTGTTTTATAATTGGATTGCTTTCGCACTTTGACTGCAGTGCTATAAGCATTGGACTGGAAACAGAATGAAGGCAACATTTACTAAGGCAATATTGACATTTGGAAAGCCTTTTTATTTAGGTGTTATTCAGTCTTTTTGCCATACTGGAGTACGCCAGGCAGTGCAAATCTGCCCCAAAAACCAACTATGAAATGAATCTCTTAGAAAACTTGCTCTGTTTAACATTCAAATGCAATCTCTAGCTATATGTCCTAATTAATTTTATTGCATTACTGTGTTGTGAAAGCCTGTGGCAGATCATGTCAAACCAATCACACAGATTAGATTGGTTTAGATTAGATTAGATTGCTGTTTTCCAGATTTCTTAACCTTTTGGCATAAAAAGTTCAACATTAACCCAAAGTGTGTCTTAATGAAACTACAAGACGATTCATTTAATTATGGCTTTTCAGAGTCCCTTTGGTTTCTGCTCCAACTTCCTCACCTCCGACACAAAAAATGTTTGAAGTTCTGCCTTCTCTCTCTGCTCTTCAGTCTTGCTCTGCAGCCCCAAAGTCTCGTTTTCAACTCCTCTGGGATTTGCAGCTGCAGTTCAGGTTTTATTTGAGCTTTTTGAGATGCTAAACAGCTGCTCCCAGTTGTAAAAACAATACCCCTGTTGCCACGGTGGCACATCATCGCAAACGTCAACTTTTTCAAAAGGAATGTGCAAGACTTTAAAAAATTAAATAAACAAACAACCGGGACACATTTTTATTCCGTTTGAATCATCCCGCAGTCACACCTGATTAATAATACAGTTCAAAAGCACAAGCAAGATGCCCAGGGGCCCATCAGGGCTAAACATTTAGAAGCAGTACTAAGTTGGCAACATAATAAGCGTTCAATGAATAAACAATCCGGGGAATGATTGGACTTCACAAAGCTGAAGCGAAGCTGGAAAACAACGTGAACCTCACCCTGGAAATGACAGACAGAAAATTTTAGGATAACATCATCTTTCCTCTGAGCATAACCCTAATGGCTTTTGCGCCTATGAAATTATCTCTAAATAGATAACTACGCCGTGACAAATGAGCTACTTCTGTACTAAGCATATTTGTTTAATTACTAGATAATGGTTTTCTAATGGCTGACGGCTGCATAATAAATATGCACGACACTGGACTGCTTGGCAGAGTGACACAGATGAACGGAAAATGCCATAAACAATTTCAGCCGAGCTGAATAAGGGGAGCGGGCGGGGGATGGGGCCTGTCAGGCATATGAATGGGACGTTATTGTGGCTACAGTGGCTTTATAATGGCCTGCAGAAGCCTCACCGGAACCGAGCAGCCGGACTCGGAAGGGAAGCTCCTCGCCCCATCGATCAGCAGGTGTAAAAAAAATACAAGAGACGAGATCTACAGCACTGCTGTTGGGGCATTCAAGGGGCTGAGGTTGTGAAAAGAGTCACAGGATTTTATTGGAAGACTTTGTGCAACAAAGCCACTAAACACACACAAAAGGTCACCCGACAGAATCCTGTAAAAAAAAATTTCTGGCGAAGTGAAGGTCAAAAATCTTTGCAATACAATCCCTCTCACTGAAATATTGATGCTTCCGAACCGGTGGGATTGCATCGTCCCACAACTGTGCTGAAGAACCAGCGAAACCCAATTTGAGGTGAGTATTCACCAACGAAAACAATTTCGACAGCGTTCAAAAGCAGATTACAGGAGAGCTCCCAAATAAAGCGAAGAAATCTGGGGGAAAACATCTTGCGAAGTGGAAAGCATTAGCATGCAGAACACGCTAATAACAGTGCTGCTCTTCCAGTGGCTCAGTCACAGTGCCAACCTCATTGTTTGGCTGTTGAGAATGCCACTGGGTGGGAGGGAGATGGATGTTTAGAGAGAGATTTGGAGACTCCAAGGAGAGAGAAGATTTGCTTCGACATACAAAGAAGCAGAAAAACAGCAAGACTTACAAACGAGTAAATCCTTCGATGCCAGTCACAGTTTTCAACCCCCTTACTCCTTGCATTTACTTACAAATTTATGCGCAAAATAGCACTATTGCACAAAATAAAATATTAACAATGCGGCTACAGCAACATTAGAAAACAATATTGCTCTTTGTTAATCAATCTACAAATGTGCTGTTTATCTAAACTGATGAGTAAATAGTTTTCTTGGACTGAACATGATGAAAAAAACAATGTTTGCTTGTGAGGCTAACATTGCTAACAGAAATCAAAATTTCTCAAAATGTAGGTTTTTGTTATTCTGGTAAATTGTAATTTTTAGGTACAAAGTTAGTCTCCAAAACACAACAGTAACAACTTTATTTACTAAAATTACCAATATTAGCAACACCAGCAAACACAGCTACCCGAGTTAGCTTGATAGCTTTGCTAAAAAAAAAATTTTTTTTTTTTTGTTACCCTGTTAAGAAAACTAATGGTTCATTTTAGATTTAAGGATAAAAATGTCTAATTTTTATTATTATTATTATTATTACTATTATTATTATTTTGGAATTTGATTGCAATGTGAAAATAACACTTTTAGCATTGCTTAGTATCCATTAAAAAAAAAAGAAAAAAAAAAAAAAAGGCCATTTCACATGTAAAAGTGATGTTAATATCTCTAAATGAAAATATCTCATTTGCTAAAAACAAAGCCAACAAAGATATTGTAGCATGTATTTTCCAGCACATGCCTTTTCAGTTGCCCTCTGCAGACTGGGGCAAAAATAATGGTGAGAAGCCATTCCAGTGTACAACCTCATAAATATGGGGTGTGAGTCGGTCGTTTGTAACTGTGCAAGCAAAGGAGCTTCAAACAGATACACCCAGAATGAATTTTTCAGCCGGAGCGCAATTTGACACATTAATATTCACACAGGGCTCTGGCTTGATCTGGTTTCCTAACGCTATGGTAAACCTCAATGATCAGATGCCAAAAGGGGCTTAACGGAGCCGTGACACGGTCCAAATTGATCCTGACGTGAGGCTGCTAAAAGAACAAAAAACAGGAGTCTGTTTTGCCTTTGTAGATCTATTAATAAAATCCAGATCAAGGAAACAGACCGCTCCCAAAGGGAAGACAGCCTCAACTTCAATGGGGAGAAAAAGCAGTTTAGAGACAAAACACTCACTGGACGCAAAAAAAAAAAAAAAGCAATTCTGGCTGAAGGATATGTTTCAATTATCCTTCCTTTCAATCATGAATGATTTGGTGACACTATAAAGGACAAAGCCCGTATTTTGGCTCATCGATGTCGTCTCTTCAACGGGTTCAGCCGACAAAATTAAGATGCGTGCTTTTATTCCTCCGGAGAACACCGGAATAATTTGCGTTTCAGAATCAGACAGGTGTCGCCAGGAGCGTCCACGCATTCGGATACAAGGCACCGCCACCCAAGCCTGCGCCAAATTCAATCAACTTTTATGACTTCCACCTACTGTAGAGGCATCATTCAGCTGCCTCACCCTGCGACAGCCAGACATTATTTTCTGCTCCCTTCTCAGTGACGTAAGCCCCTCAAGAGCGCAATATTTATGTGTGCATTTTGCTCTCAGTCTTCAGCAAACGGTGCCCTTTTGTTCCCTGCGGGGTCAACAAATTCAACCTGTCGACATTCCGTTCACGCAAATGCTGAAGCCGCCAGCGGGGGTGTGTAAACAGAAGTACAAAGCCTCAGCCTCGGCATTCACAGATTCTGTGCCAGAAGAAGAAGAAGAAGAGAGAAAGAAAAAAAAAAACCCAAACAAACAAAGAGGGGAAAAACTGCTCTCCTCATTTTAACATCCTCCTCTTCCTCCTGCTGCTGTTGTCCTCTGACACAGAGAAGCCACCTCTCAAGGGAGGCGTCAAGTCTCAATCGTGGACAATGTAAAGGATAAATGCACATTTTTAAGCCATTTGAAGTGCTACAGAGAGATTCAACCTCAGTACTACCCGTTTTAAATGTTTAATTTAACGCAAAGCTACAGATGGATCAAAATTTACTGTACCTGTGGCGTAGCGCTCAGTGATCGTGGTTGGGTTTTTGTCCTTGTCTCTCCGTCTGCCACAATGTGGATGAGAGAGAGAGAGAGAGACGGAGAGAGGGAGACAGAGAGGGGGCGTGTGAGTGTGTGTGTGTGTGTGTGTGTGTGCGCGGGTGCGTGTGCGTGTGTGTGTGTGTGTGTGCTTGGGGTTGCAGTGGACAAAAAGAGAGAGAATGGTCTCTTCGTCACTCTGCCTCCCACCCCTTCCTCATGATAAACACAGAGCACGTGGCTTCACCAGCGATGCAGCACGTAGAGAAAATGAAGGATAAAAGGGAAGGACTTGACGTAAACAGACGAGCACAAAACGAAAATTAAAAAAAAAAAGAAAAGAAATTACGCGGACCTCCATCCAATGGGTGTGGTCGGCGGCTGCTCTGAATTGGCAAAGGCTGAGATCACAGAATGTGCTGGAAAGCAGGGAAATGTTCAATCTCATCAGAAGGGGGTGGGAGGACAGGGGTGAGGGTTGGGGGGTGGGGGGCGTAGAGGGGCTTCTCTGAATTGTGACACAAAATGACTCCATATCAGCTCAACTCATCCTCACACCCACACGCAAACACACACTCAACACAAGCAGACCAGCTCAACAGCCTGTAGGCAAACGGGGGAACATTTTGTCTGGTCGGCGCTGCCGTCAAAGGATCTGACCATGTTTGGGCATGTGGGCCATGAAGTGACAGAAACACTGGGAGCAGCATTTACGTGTCTCTGTTAGACTGATTTCCTCAGCACAGCGGAAGAAATCCACTGAAATGTCCACCCTAAATACCTCTGGGTTCTTTTCTCGCTGTAATTTTCCAGAGATGAACGGGTGATTGCTGATGTGAGCGTCAGGGATGGACAGGAGAAGTGGAGCAGTGGAGCAGCTCTTCCAGACGTTCATTCTCTGCTCCTCTGGCTGCTCCAGACCGCCGGGCCCTTTGGGGACTCAGAGGACAGTCTGGGGTGGCGGTCTGCCATCGCATAGCAAAACGTCTGATTCACAGCTATTATCTGCAATTTTTTTTTTTGGACTGATACCAATCCAGTAAGGTTGGTAGCATCAGCTGCACCTTTCATGGCTTTAGGTACATCAGGGGAGGCTCTGCATTTTCCTTCAGTAACGGTGAATGGTTTGTGGTTATTGGTTTTTCAGAAGTGGGGTGCATTATGCAGAAAAAACGAACCTGATAAATAATGAACTAAGGAGTCTTTAATATGTCGTAGGATTGGGCCTAGCGCTATAAGTATTCATACCCCTTGAACATCTTCATGTTTTGTCACATTGCACAGAAAATGATTCAAGCGGTGTGCAATTCTGTTCGCTTAAAATAGAAAGCATGTGGCACAACTGCACGCCTACCAAAGCTTGCACCTGACATTTTTCTAACTCTGGATTCTGGTACTTTTCGTGCTTCCTTGTTGTTGGACCTGCCAGCAAGGAAATTTACTTTTACTTTTCAAACTCAGATTAATCTAGAAATTCCAACGTTTTCTTTTTCTCGCGAGTTTTCAGCTTTTGGAGCTCAGAAATGGCCTCTTTTTTTTTTTTTTTTATTCAATAAAATAAAAACTTTTATGGTGGAAATTCACTCCTTTTTTACATGCCGACCCAGATTTTTGTTTCCTATTCTATTTTTTTTTTCATCTTAACAGAGATAAATGCCTTTTGAAACGTTATGGCTTTCAACTTTTTGGTCATATTTCCTTGTGAAAGGCTTCGTGTAGCTGGAGTTGACGGAAGCGTGGTATATAAATAAACGTTCCCTTGATCTAACTCTGGAGGAGCCTCAGAGATCCATTTGTCCTCTTTTAGATGGAAGAAGAAACAGATTCACTCACAGCTTTTCCTTATATGTTTTTAAAAGATAACAAAGACTTTTTTCAATTTCAAGAACAATAACCTTCCAACAGGGTGGAAACATCCACATGTCTCTGTTAGATTGATTTCTTCAGCACTGGCTTGTTTCAGATGTTTGATGTCTGATGGTGAAAGAACAATTAGGACGACTGGCTAAAGATTTCTTAACCTTCCCTCTAATCAACAGCTCGACGACTGAAGCTTATCCTGTAGGATGTCGCAACTGGATATTAACCTTAAAATCATTTGGATGAATAGATTGGATGAAAGGAAACTATCACTGAACTTCTAAATCGCTCCAAACCTCATATAAAACAATGTGTGGGCAATGCTGTAAATTGCTGCCTGTGTCAGAAAACAGTTAATTCAAATTGAGGTCTACAAAATGAGGAGAGCAGTCAAATACCGAGGCTGCTGATGGATACTAGAAGCTTGTTGCTTCTCTCTAACTTGTTAAGGGTTTTTACCCAAATATTATTGAGGGTTGTTGTACATAGTCCAGCCCGTACATATTATTTTGACTCTGTGTTAACAAGATAAAATTGCCAGTAGACTGGTGTAATAAATTCTGTATTTTAAAAAGTTGGAGTTATATGTTGTGCAGCAGTCCAAATACATCTTTTGAAGCAAATTTATTTATTTATTTTTTTTTTTAGGATTTTCATTCTGCACTGTACCAATTCATAATAAGCATCATCTTAAGTCACATCACAAGACAAGCAAATCCAGTTTACATCCAATCACATCAAATCTGTTTCACCAGAAAAAAAAAAAACATCAAAGCTGTTCACACAATAACCCACTACTATAACTATGGCTATAGGTAAATAAACAAAAATACTATTCATAAAAGGCTGCTAAGTTTTCAACATATCAACATATCAATAGGGGGGTGATATAGAGGGATCAGATTGTTTTATTTACTATGGGTTGAATAGGTGTTGTAATAGTTTACTGTTTTACAGAACAAACCTAAATCTTTCCCATTCCTGGCTGCAGACTCCTAAATAAGGAATGAAAGATGGTCTCTGCTTTAAACACCACAACATTTTTGTCGCAAGTCCTGACGTGTCACCTTTATGCGTGAATGAATAAATCCTCTGCCGGCATGTTTGATGTCCCGGTGCCTGTAGCACTCACCAGCGTTTTTTAATTCCCAGGATGGGGTTTAGCGAAGTGGATGGTAGACAGTCTCTCAAAATACAAAAAAAAAAAACTAATTAGAAAAGAACAAATACTAAAAATGGACTTTTAGGAGCTTTGTCACCAGTGACATGCAATAATAATACTTATTGAACGTGCGCGTCATATTTAGTCTTTCTGAGACAGGAATGGTGAGACAGGAAGTACCATGCTGCACTGATAGGGGGCAGTGCTGAGCCCCATTGGCACCGTGGGCAACAGATGCTCTTCTTCTCCTGGGCGATTATCTCCGCACAATTAAAAACGAAGGCCAACAAGGACAATTTTACTCTACAGAGTGTTAGAGATGTCTGTGGTGACAGATGTAGGCTTCATGTACAAACAGAGCTAAAATCATACACCGTTTTCAATTCTGGTAGAAAAGAGAAATTAACAAAAGAAATACACTGAATGTTTAAATGCTTAAATTTGACCGTACATGAAATATTCTTTTTTGTTTTTCTTGCTATCATATTTCTAAGCAGTATGAAACCGATTAAAGCTTAATTTAAAGCTTTTAAATGGATTTTTTTTTTTTTTTAAATGTCTTTGACAAACTGAAAAAATGATCTCTGTCTGAGGTCAAGTTTGTTCTGGACTCTTTAGCTTCCTGAAGATGTCACCAGGTAAGTGGTCCACACAGCCCAAAAAAATGGTCTCAAGTTCAGACAGAAGAACTGCACTGAGAATAAAGGACTAGCAACCAAATTTATAAAGACTTTCAGGAGACCTATTGAGACATCACATAAAATGTCAAAAGACCACAGGCAGATTTGACAGCATGGAGAGTGAAGTAGAAAGAAATCACGGGTGATATGAAAGTTTCTTTTCATCGATAAATTATCCTGTAACAGCAAAGTGAGAGCAGACCTTTTCAACAGCGTTTTGATGCCTGCCACGGCACTGGAACTGCAGATTTGCTTGGCGCCCCAGACTCCGGTGACAATGCAGCACTGATTTTTATTAGACCTGAGTGTTGCCTCTTACGAAACAGATAATAACATTAACCTCGTCAACCTTGGACAGGAGGCTATTACTGGCACGGCTCAGCACTGGGTCCCCGCATGTTCTCAAAAATGTCATTTTTAGCACTAACGAGGATTCTTCTGGTCTTCTGGCGCCCTAGTTTAATTCAGTTCAAATTGCAATGCAATCTTTTAAAACGTAGTTGATTGTGAAAAATGTCAACTGGTATAAAAGCCAAGCTGTGGTGAACCGGTCACTTTTGTAAAGTCAGTGACGCGTCTCAGTATTCCTTACTCCTGAGAAATCATTTGGTGACTGTAGAGAGAAACAACTAACCTTCAACAAGTAAAAAAAAAAAAAATTTACTCTTCTGACAGGACAGAAAATGGGACCAGAGGACAAAAAGGAGGCAAAGACGAAGACACAAAAGCCTCAAACAACAATCAAAAACAAAGATAAAAGCTGCATCTGAGCTAATATGGCAGACTGGCGTTTTGCTGGGGTCCAGCTGGGGCCACCAAAGGCTATTTCAAGCATATTTGTTAAAATCTAAAGAATACATAACAACAAAAAAAATTACACTTTCACAGGCAAAGGGTTTGAAACACATTTGAGCATTAGCATTCTGTTAATGTTCATGTCTCCATGTGTAATTATATTTACATATGCATGTCTGTGGTTGTATGCATTTATGAGTGTATGTGCCCACCTGGCTGTATATGTTTTGTAAATATACGTTCGCATGTGTGGGTATGCATATGTTACATATAATTTGTGCACATTTTGATATTTGCACATTTATAGTTTAGCTTGTATGCTGTATTTCTCTTCACTCTGCCGTTCTTTTTATTCTGTTTTTAACTTCTGTTACTCTTGTTTTGCCACGACATCTTAAATTTTCCACTTGTGGTATTAATAAAGGATTGTCTTATGTTACAATGACTTCAAATCTTTGATTTTCTTCTGGTGAGACTGAAATTTGACATTGGTTTGGTTTTAGAAACACGCAAAATGAATTAGAGTTGCGTGTATCGCCTTCTTACTTCTCATGTATCTTATCTCAATTATTTTTCACCCATCGTTGCATTCCACTGACGAAAATGTTCTGAAATTTTATTTTGCTGCGATGAAAACGGCGGCGCAAACCGGGAAGCAGAGCCCATTAAAACCGCTCACGCTGGTCGGTCCCCTCACAGCGTGAAAGTGTCCCGTTACAGTTCTGAAACTGGACCGCCACAGGCTCAATCTCTGCAATTCCACAGCGTGTCCATCAGCGGCCATGAATCCGCGCAGAACGGCCTGCAGCTAACAGGACTTTACCATCTCACTGAAAATCACGGCAGACTGTGTCAGCTGAATGCCAAAACCGTAGGAGAAGAGGTGAGGAGTCAGTCAGTAATGAAGGACGGTGCAGGTTGAGGTCGCGCCGGTCGAAGGTCGAGAGGTGAGATGTTCTTGAACCTGCTGACAGCAGCTTTTTCTTCTTTTTTTTTTTCTTCTTTTTTTATTTTTTTTACATGTTGTCACGAAGGATCGTTAGATATGCCAGGACACGTGTCACAGAGGTTTTAGATCGAACCCGAAAGCCCGTGTCGTTCACTGCCCAGAAAATTGGACGCGGACCGTTTCTCACAGGAAGCTTCAGTCTCTCGCATGAGAGCAGCTTTCTCACTGCAGTCAGTCATCTATAATAATTTAATGCTGCTATTTCTGACCGAGAATTGAAACATCGCTTAAACGCCACTTAAATGAATACTTTCGTCTTATTACAATTGAACAGCTAAATATAAATTGACGCTGCGATTTATACTAGCTGTCTTACATAGGGGTAAAATAGCCAGATATTTAAGCAAACGTTATGAATGATTGATTGCTGAGCACCAGGCGAGAATAAATTAAATTTTTTTTGCACTCCTGGACACTCAAACAAAATGATGCATTTTGGGGCTCAACATTTGCATGATATTTCCCTTTCAAGGACCAGACTCAGTAAAACTGCCAGACCAAATCAAGCGTTTGCTCGTTTTACTCAAAAGCAATTTCCATACAACACTTTCCTCCACTAGGAAGACAGAAGACACCATACGAGCAAACAGACTTTGAAACAAACCTTCACTTGCCATATTAAACAATTGTCACACTCCCAGATGGTCAGCAGGCGACCAGAACATCACCTCACACAGCTTTGTGCTTTGTGATCCTGACGGGCAGAGTGGAGCCAGCTGAGCCCAGTTGGATGTGACTTGAGAGGCCCTAGAGTGTTTTGGAGGGTGAAAACGTCTTGGTGTTCCTCCTGGATCTGTTGTTGCTGCAAACCAAACTTTAAGCAGGAGGCAATGTATCCAAAGAGTAATTCATAAAGATTTGGAGGCAATAATGCTCTACTGCATAAACAAATGCAACCCAAAAAAATTTGTACACTTACTCACCTGCACAAAGAAACCATAAATGTTGAAACACAGTGGATCTGACTTAAAACTCCATGGGACATTTGGGACACGGAGGGGTCCCAAATGTCCCAAATGTTCACTCCTATTGATCGAGGCCTAAAAAGCTTTCGCTCAATGCAGTGACACCACAGGAGAGCGCAGTGTGTTGGCTGCCGACAGACAGACTGACCCCTGGGAGGACCGAGCCACTGTTATTATTAGAATGACTCATCACTCGGTCATACTGCAAAGTGGCCTCTGTAGGTTTAACCGGCTGTGAGAGTCTGCATGAAAGATGCATGGAAAATAAGGGCTATTAAAGCGAGCTGCTCATAGTGAACTCTGTATATTACTTTGAATTCCTCAGATGTTTCTATAATGTACATTGAGGGAGTGTAGGTATTCAGTACCTGAATATCGACCAATGCCACCACGGCACCTCAGCCTCAGGGATTACATATCAAAGCTATGTGTGCACAGGCTACATTTTATAGCCGCGGCCACGGTGCAACATGATCCACTACAGTAAGGAACCACCATGACGTCAAAGCTTGTGCACATTCCTATAACCCTGCATCATTATTTATGCATTTATGAATATTTTGTTCATAATTAACCAGCCACAACAGACTCGTTTGTGTCCATTTTCTAATCCAGCGTGGCGTCCATCGGGTTGGCGTGAATTCAGGACCAGTTGAGGACAAGACGATTCATGACGTTCTCATGCATCAAATTTCAGGCCTGCTACAGATACAAGTTTTTATAATGGTGGTTTTTATCAGAGGCTTCCAAGGAGCTGCCTATTTTTTCCTCCCTGCTGCCAGCCACCTGCTACAGATAATAAGGCGAGGCCAACAGAGCACGGCCCCTCACAGCCCCCCCGGTCCCCACAACATGCCATTGTACGAGCTGTTGCTCGAGCCGAAACCAGGGGAGGAGGGCTTGAGAGGGAGATAATATTTATTTGGAGAGCATAGCGGGGGCGTTGCCTCAGATACAGCTAATCTTCACACCTCGTTGCTGAGATGTGTCTGGCTGCTGCCTTTTTTTTTTTCTTTTCTTCTCCTGTTCCCCTCCTGCTGTCTTCCGACTCATCTCTTCAGACTTCCTGGCTGTCTCTTTTTCTCTCTCTCTCTCTTTCTCTCTCTCTCTCTCTCTCTCTCTCTCTCATTCTCCACACCTCAGGGACATCAGCTTAAGGGGCAAAAGGTTGGTGCAGTAGAAAAAGTCATGGAGATATTATGATAAGTCCATCATATCATCATGGAATTATAATATGATAGTGAACTGATAATGAGAGGAGTTTGTGCCTTGAGCCTTTTCCCTGTATTTAAATGTTTTACGTGTTCAGGAGCCATTTCGATCATAAAGTCCAGATGTACCCCAACCCCGCTGGAGAAAAGCGGGGTTTTGTAGCGTTCGTTACAAAAACAGACGTTTTTGTAACTTTAACCAAAAAAGATTAAAGAAACACAAATCCTGTCCACAAGATTTGCCCAGTGAAAGCTCCTCCCCTCACTAGACTTCAAAGGTTAAGGATGGTGTTTTCGCACGAGGTACCAGTAGTTTGTCATACTTTATCAATTTCCACAGACACAGAGCAGGGAAGGTGTTTGGTATAAATCAAGTACAGCATCTCAGGAAGAGAACATCACACCAACTCAGGTGGAAATGCCATGGTTTGACGATAAATTACTGCTGCGGGACCTGGACATGTCGCCTCTGTGCAATCCACTTCGAATTCTATGAGGATTTGAGAAAAATTAGACTACATGTAAAAAAAATCCAAAATGAAACAGATAAATAATGAAATCTTTATTACAAAGTTACATTAAAAGTTGCATTAGAACTGTATTCAAAGTGTCAACTTTGCATTATTTGGTCAATAATGACACTTTCAGAAAAGTTACCTTAAAAACTTGCATCAAAAGTTCATTAAATGTCTTAACTTTGCACTGAAAATGTCGTTACTTACTGAATGAAACTTCGTGGCATCAGTCATAAATATTAATATGTAGTATTAATATATGAAGACTCCTTCATGGTGACAACAGATGTCATGTCATGTTTATGACCGATCATGTCACTCTTATGCACACTAAAGTGTTAACAAATTAAGAAATGGATAGTCCCTGGCCTAGTCAAAGTCACTGACATTAAGATGCTTTGGAGTGATTTTAAAGTGGTCTGAACGTCCACGAAATTCAGCTGAGTCATAACCTTTTCATCAACTAGAAAACACATTTTGCTCTAGCCTTGTGTTTAATGAGTGAAACCAGGTTAAATGTCGGCGTGTTTCGTGTCAATAAGCTAGAGGTTTCTCTAATTCGCTCTACGACGCGTGTTCTTCCTGTGCCTGTTTAGTTTTTATGGTAGCATTTCTAATAAATCGATAAGATCTTTTTAAAGCGTTGGTAATCCGTCTGTTCCCATTTTCTTTCTGTTTGGCTCCAGACTTTCTCCCCGTTAGTCATGAACTCTATTTTCTTAGACTAAGATGTTTTAGGAATACTCTTAATCAGCTTCATATCGTTATCTTCTTTTTAATTGGTCACTGGTGTCCTGACACTTGTTATTAATATGGATGTGGTGAGCTCTAAATATGAAGCTCCATCTTTTTATGACGAGGCGGTCTCATTCGCCCCGAAACAATTTCAAACGTGCGAGCGGCAAAAAATATCTAACGTTTAAATTTGAAGTCTGAAACTTCCTGCCCCTGTTTGAACTGCTGAGACCCTGGTAATTAAATATTCAGAGGTCTTGGTACTTTTGCTTTCATGTTTGAAAGTATGTTTAATAGATCCTTTAATTTGTCAACAAAAAAAAAAAAAAAAAAAAAACTGTGCAGTTTTACTTTATTTCTGCTGTCTACGTAAAAACTCATTGTTCTAAGGTTTTAAACCTCCAGTGTTTTTATTCCTGGCTTAAGAGCTGCGAGGAGACTTCGTGACGTAAACACCGCTGCGATTCATGTCAACCCGTACGGCACGCTGGGAGACACTGTGAGTGATCTTTCAGTGTAATGTTGGCAGAAATGTAAATTAAATTGCAATTCAGGAGCTTGTAGGTAAAGTTGAGAGACAAAAAAGTGAGCGTTGGGCTCTCCTCGGTATTTTCTCGTGCATGCGAAAGCTTTTCCAACAAATACCAAATGTCAGAGGCCCTTAAGGAAGACAGAAGCCAGAAGCAGGATTGGTGTCTGGTATGTCAGCTTTCTGGACGCTCGCCCTCAGTCTGCCCTTTGCTTCAGCGAAACCTTTGGCTGAGAGGATGGGCATGATGGATCTGCTGTCAGGCAGGAAGGTGTCGATCTATGGAAATAAATCAAGCTCATTAAAGTTACAAAGACTGTGATTTGTTCAGCACCGTTATGATACAGGTGCTGAAACAAACCTCTAATCTAGGCGGACAAAATGGCGTGCACCTTGTTCTGGAGTACAACAAATCACAATAATTATGGGAGGGCACAAACATTTCATAGAAAAAAATGAATTCTTCTGTGAGTTTTCTTGCTTCTTACTTGAGAATGAGCTATGCATGCAGTAATTCAATGAAATAAATAAACACATATCTGTGGCATTTATCTATCGAGCTATACTATATCTGGATGGATGGATAGATAGATAGATAGATAGATAGATAGATAGATAGATAGATAGAT
>VMRN01000111.1:640038-671716 GCA_010277015.1 Poeciliopsis turrubarensis | reverse complement strand
ATAGATAGATAGATAGATAGATAGATAGATAGATAGATAGATAGATATTTACATCAAATATTTAATCCTCCTGCCAACACGTTGCAAAAATAGCATCACTCTGCCAGCAGTGATGTGATGACTGCTTCCTGTTTGGTCCTCTGTCAGGGTCAATGGTGACAGCCCAGAGGGAATGTCAATATTTACATAACCAGTGACCTACCATCCAAATCCATCATCTGACCCTTGTTTAACACGGCGACATGCTGCCAGGATCCAGCCACCTTCGCATTCTGGATGACTTTACACAACCCTTACACAAAAGGACATTTTTGCAAAAGTAGAATATTTACAACACAGAGTTGAAAATGTTCCTGAAAATGTTGGTTATTTAAGTGATTTGTGTCATTTTTCCCTCTACTCAACCTACTATGAAGATTTGATTCACTGCATGCAGGTCATTTGTTCAAGACGATTCCTATGACACCACATCTAAACAGCTTGTGCGTTTTATTTACTGAAGGCATTGTTCATGCACGGTAAGCCCAGATTTTGTCTTCCAGATGTGCGAACATGTTGCAGATTGCATTATTGTGCATCGCTGGCCTTCTGGTTCAACCGGAAGATTTATTTATTTATTTATTTTTATGTAATTAGTTCCACTTATGTGCCTCCTAATGTTACAAATCCAAAATTTCAAAAGTCAACACAAAGAGCAAGAGCAAACAAGACAGTGTGTATTAATGTAATGAATGGCACGTTCAATAGTAGTAAATCTCCTAAGTTAAAAGCTGTCATTTCACTTTTCGTCATGTCTTCACAGTTCCAACATGCACAATGTACGCATGTGGAGTCCAGCCCAAACGAGCCCCCACTGACGGCCATTTTCATCCCTATGTATGGGGATAAAAATACCTATGCGACATTTCAAAAAGGAATATTTATAAATCTTATAAATCGGAAACTTGTTAAGAGATTATCTTTCAACACGAAAGAAAAAGCGTAGAACACTTTGTAATGTTTTTTTTATATAAAAAATAGCTTTTACCAAGTTTCTTGGTTTATGTCAAAAGACTTTGACACCATTTTATCATGAAAGTGGCTGTAAAATCTTCCATATTAAAGCTCAGAACCGTCATCTTTCAGTAATGAATGGCATTGAATGTTGAGAATTGCTGTCAAATTATGTCTATATTTAGTCCTTTAGTTGGCTGAATATTATTACGGTAGCTGGCCTGTGGTTGTCATAGAAACCGCAATATAAATGATGATGCAATACTGCTAAAACTGAACTATTCTAACTATTAGGGTTTTTAAAACATTAAATAAACTGGATCAGAAATGTGATGTTAAGAATTAGGCACAATTTGGCAGACATAAGACAAATTTAAAGATTCTAGTTTCATATATAACAGTTTCAGTGAAAACTGTTATATTTCTCAAACCAATAAATCCGTTTTTTGTTTCTTTCTTTCTTTCTTTTTTAAAGAAGCTTAAAATATTAAAGGACAGTTTAAAAAAAAAAAGTGGATTTTGTGCTCAGAATAAACAAAAATGCCATTTTCTAATACCTCATCAAATAACTTGTTAATTTGTCATATACGCTGCATGTTTTGGGGGGCGAAACAAAAAAGAAGCACAATGAGGATGGACACCAAAAACTAATGTACTTTGCGGTTTTGTGGACCGTGCTCTGAAAACGCATTCAGAATGAAATATTTTCTCAATAACTCGGACATTGTGTTGTGTTTGTAACCCAGTGACACATTTTAGCAGCATTTGGTGCCTGGCAGGTGGTCATTTCTGACTCCCCACAACAGTTGGTGATTTAGAAAGGACCTCAATCTGCACACTGTGAACAGGCTCCACTGTATTCATTACATGGAGCCGCTTCCTGGGTAAAAATCACAAAGTACAAGAACATGCACATTCATTACTTCTTTCACACAATTTAGAGCTCTTATGAATGCTGAAATCATTCATAAGAGTTAAAAAAAAAAAAACATCAGCTACTATCTCTAGTCTTTGTTTCTGTGCAGATTATCTGACTGATTCTAAGGTTTTTCACAATGTATTACACCAAACATTCAAGTAAGTGATACATAATCTGACAGGCATTTTGAAACCTTAAACGTGGAAGAAATTCTCATTTTAATTTTTGAAACATGCAGGTTTCATGATTTTAGCTCTTTTTCAAGTAAGTTGTTTCTTCATATAATTTCCACTGTAGAATGCTGGGATTTATGCCCCCGGATGGGACTTGGGTAATCCAGAAGGGATTAAATCTGCACAGCTTCTCCTACAGGTCCAAAATCTGCTTTGTTATCACAGATGCTTCTGAAAAGCCGGGAATTTACACATTGCCAAATCATGTCTGGAATATTGGAAAAAGTGTCTCATGAAAGACATTTTGCCCCCACATTTGAATTCTCCTTGCACAGAAACGGAAAAAAAACAAACAGAGAAGTTCCTTCGATGAGAAGCAACCCCACAAATGGATGAATCAGGGTGCGTCTCGGGTGCAATCTTTAAAGTCAGATAGCTGATCATCTGGGAACTGACGGCGAGTCGGCGTGGGAGGAAATTACCTCTTAAAAGGAGGACAAACCCTGTGAATTGAAGCCACATCCGACCTGTCAGAGCGATCCGAGGTTATCAGCCACAATATCAACACTGGAGATTACACGCATTATTTAATAAGGATATTGACCAAAAGTCTTGCATTCTCAAATCCATTTGCTGCTAATGTTGAACAAGCATTCATGGCAAAACAGTCAGCGCACTCGCCTACAGCTTACCTTGCCTGAATTCAAACACAATTGATTCCATATTGGTTTCGTCACTAAATTTTGATTGATTTTAGGGCAAATTAAGAAGGGCTTCAACGTAAAGAAAACAAAAAAAAAACTATAAAACTTTTACTTCTTATACATAAAAACCATATTTATACACTAAAAATCTTGCTGATCAATCGATTAAACATGTCTACATTTCAGCCAGGGTCCTCGTCCCTCTAGTCTCTTTGGGTCAGGTGTGGAGGAGGACGTGTTCCTGACTAAATCTGCTCCTGAGAGTCTGTTGACCCGACACGAGCGGGCCGAGGTCAGGACTGGACATCGACCAGCTTCCTCTTGCGGTAGTTCAGAACCAGGCTGGAGGCGGTGAGCTGTGCGGCCTGGCCCTTCTCCCAGCCCTGGAAGCCGTTCAGGCCGTTCTGACCGGACCTGAACAGAACCTTCTCCAAGCAGTCCAGTCGCCCCACCAGCACAGACGTGTCTTCATTGTAGGCGTTCTGGGAGGAGTCCATCGTTCGCCTGAAGCGGCCGATGAACGTCTGGAGGGGCAACAAGAGTCAGAAGATCATGATCACAGTTCTCAGTTAATGAATTTTAAGATGAGTGATGCTTTCTTTCTTTCTTTTTTTTTTTTAAGTTGGTCCCATGTGAAATTTTTTCTTCTACAGACAAAATTGTTTTAAAATGTTACAAGCAAAGTGGAAGAGGGCGATGGTGCCAAATTTATTGGCTTGATGCACCCTCTGGTGGTGATTGAGGTCAATAACATTGCCTTGACTTCGGAGGTTTAGTTAAAAAGGAAATGGAGCAGAAAAAAATGGTCCTCTATCGTCTGGACCGTTTAAATGACATTTTTATGTCAGATGCAGCCAAGAGGAAACTTCCAGGTTGTTTACTATCACACCTTTTAAATTATGATCTAAATTTCAAATTTACAGGTTAAATCAACGACACCATGTACTGAAAAGGTAAGACAATGCCAGCTGTTGGTGGCAGTGAATAAAACAATGCTGCTGTGTACGCTTGGTAAATTGCAAAATAATGAAAAAACTATTTGGTTTCTGTCCTCATCAGGAGTGAGCAGGTTTATCTCGTCACCCAAAGACGTCCCACCACGTCTAAGACGAACATAAATCACAGCAAATGGCATCTAAATCAGTGTCTGACTGGCAGCGTTTACGGTTTTTCGGAAACGTTGCTGCGCTGGCAACTACTGCACTTCCTCCCAGTGTCTCGTACCTGTAGCAACGTCTTTGCGATTTCTGGGTTTTCTGGACTGTCGAAATGCAGCATCTGGGAGCCCAAGCCGTAGTAGTAGGGGCCCATCTTATGCAAGTCCACCACGTTGGGGTCCGCTGTGAACACGGTCCTCCAGCCCTCCTTGTAGATTTTAGGAAGCTCCACAGACAACACCTTCCTCTTCTTCTCATATAGACCCTTACAGAGCCATAGAGGAAGCTCCATTTTTGTGCCCTGGAAGGAAAGAGAGCGCGCTCAGGAAACAGGCTGATATGTTCATGAAGGCAAATGAGCCGCATGCAAATACCTTAAAACTTGTGTTCGACTCTTCATGATACTCAGTCATTCGTTTTTAAATATGTGGTTGATTCTGTGCTTTGTGACATGCAGATTTAAGTCTTTCTCTGTGCTTAACATGCAAGGGACATCACAAAGATACAAAGAGCTAATAATAACTAAGAGGAGCTCAGTCACTAATGGTCCTAATATTCATGTTTTTTGGATTGTGGGAAAATCCAGAGGATAAATAAATAAATGAATTTAAAAAAGCATGAAATGCCACACAGAAAACGCCTGACCATTATCTGAACCTGCGACCTTCTAACTACAAGGCAACAGAGTCATGTTTGAATCCAACACATGACTGGATTCATGTGTTGGACTCACATTCATTCATGAAACCACAATTCCTTGTGGCTTAATGAAACACAAAGAACTGTGTGTTGTGAATAAATCGGTTCATTCTTTAACAAGTGACTAACTTCCCAAATAAGTTGCGTTTTGATTCAAAGTCAGCCAAAGAAGATTAAACTTCTTTAGGGAATAGTGTTTATGTATTTAGACCAGCAAATGATGAGTTAAAACCACGAAAACCATTAAAAACACTGAATTGATATCGACGAGACGTCATTAAAGCACATAACAAAGGAAAGGCAGTGATGTAGGGATAACTCAGCCGACCTCTGCGATGTCCTGCGAGTCTGCAGACTTCTCCAGAAACCCCAGTCGGGGGAAAACGCACTCCGTCCTCACGGGCAGCCTCTCCTGCGACAGCAAAATGTCGTCGAGAGACAAAAAGTTGTCCTCCATCCCCACACCGGGAGGTACGGGGAAATAAGACGGCGTGTCCATGCGAGTGAATGTAAAACCAAAGTTAGACGCGGAACGGAACGAAAGCTGTTAAATTCTCCCGTCTTCCACCACACTTCCTGGTTTTTTTGGCGCCGGAACAAAGGAGCCAATCACAACGCTGAGCAACAAACAGACGGTGCGTTCCAGTTACCTCGGAAGTTTGAAAACCGTTTCTGAAAATTGTGTCAGGTACTAATAGAGAACTATATTGACAGTGTTATTCTGTGCATTTTAACGTATTGTAATGTTTACAAATGTCTTAAGCAGTACCTTGAGTGAGTTGGAGTCATAGTTGGAAGGTAACACTGGTTCAAATCCAAATATGACTCCTTCTAAAGGTCAACAAAATAATGGGTTTTCTGACAGCTTGTATGAAAGACTGTGGTACATATTTTAAGTATAATTTGTGGACATTTTTATTGTAGCATTCAAATTCATAAAGTAAAGATCAATTCACTGATAACGGCTAGTGCAACACATCGTATTGCAGATGCAACTGATTTTCCAACTAGAAAGCTGTTAAATTGGGGCGATGTAATTCCCACATCAGACAAACAACTATACCAATTTAAACTGAACAAAACAAAGAGAGATCTGATGAGATATACATGAAATCTGTATATTTAAGGTTTATAGAACATGCGGTTGGACTTTGACTTTGATTTTGAAGTTACTCTGGGATTTCTCACTTTCCAAGTCAAACATTTGACACTGTCTTGGATTTTTGCAACTTTGAATCAAGGAAATAAGTTGGATGTAAAGTCATTCTTAGATATGGAAAACACCTTTTGACTGAACTGAGCTCTGAACTTATACAGCACAATGTCAAATTGACTTCTGTGATATGTAATCAGCATTTTCTATATTGCAAAGTATTTTAATAAAATATCATGTTATTGAATACAAATAACATATTATATAAGGGCAATTTTCATCAGTTATTTAAACAACAGAATCAAAATACCAAAATAAAATCACGTGTAATAATATTTTTGACCATTGGAGGCCAGAATATCATCATGAATAAAAATGGGTCACCTTATAACCAGTTGAAACTTTTAAACTGTAACCAATATGTGATCTGTAATTATATTAGAAGCATAAAAAGAAGTCACAACAACAAGTAGCTAAAAGTTAGACAGCAAATTCAACCTTGGATTTCCATCCAATTAAAATGCAGCCCTTGTCTCATCGCCCTCACCTTCTCTCTGTCACTTCTGATAACATTCATCAGCTGACAAACGAGGAACGACAGCAAGTCCAGACTGTAATATTGTATTTTCTCCTTTGTCGGGGTAAAATCGGTTCACAAATCTTGACGACGGCGAAAACAGTTCAGTCATTTTTCTTCTTTTGACATTGTTGATTCTCAGACTCATCCGTCAGACCCCACATTAAGGTCATCAGACACGTGGGCCAACTTCCACCTCTACAGAGTGTTTCTTCATGACTCAAGAAATTAAACAGCTCATAAATTATGAGTATTCAAATGACATGAGGCTAGAATTAATAACTGGGTTCCCGGCTCAGAGCTGTCTGTCTCAGTCGTGTCCTTGGGCAATACACTTCACCCGCCTTGCCTGCTGGTAGTGGTCACAGGGCCCACTAGTGACAGTGAATGACAGCCTCGCTTCTGTCAGTGGGCCCCAGGGCAGCTGCAGCTCACCACTGTCGGTGTGTGAATGTGTGCATGGACACTGACTGGATGTCGTGTGGAGTCCTCCGGACGACATCAAGCACTACGCTGCAGCATCACCGTTTACCATAAGGGCTTTCCGCTCATCTCTACCGAGGTCCTCGTAAGCAAGGAATGAGCTGTACCAGCATCATGACTACAACTGCTTTAATATTAAATGAGGAATAATACGGAACGAAAGCTCCGGTGGGACTGAGCGCTTTGTGCCAGAAGTGAGTTGATAACGCTTTCAAACTCCATTAAAGCTGCATCAGATGCTGTCACACACCGCCCGTGAGAAGTGGCTGTTTAACAGGACATGAAACTGAATTCATACTGTAGTTGTTTTTGTTTTTTTTTGTTTGCTTGTTTTGTTTTTTTTTCATGTGACACTCTCCCAGCAGTAGGAAGCCTTGTGATGGACGGCGAGGAAGTGGTCTCGCTGTGCAAGTTTTCTTTTCAGCGGACATTAATTTGAAGCATCACGATAGATATGAAGCACTTAAAAATTTGGAACAGCCTTTTTGTGGTATATTTTTCTCTTTTTCTTTTTTTTTTTTTTTTTTTTAAAAAAAAATCAGATTAAGGACAGATTTTTATTGTGCTAAACAGTGAGCCTGATATCTCAGACAAGCTCCACATTTCCGTGTCTTTTCTAAACGCCTCTTTCTGTTGGACTAAAATGGGATTTTATTTTTCTCTTGCTGATTTTTTAGCTCAGTAACTCTTACATCTGAGCACGTTGGAGGCTTTCTAAAGTCGTGCAACTTTGCTCTGAGCAAAAAAAAAAAAAAAAAAAAAAAACAACAAGAAACTATTAATACACTTTTTAGGAGAAGTGGGATTTTTAGGAAATGTAGTTGAAGAGAAACATAAAAATGTGTCACCTCACATTCAGATCTTGGAAATAACTCCTCATCTGCGATGCCTCCACTCTGCAAGTTCCCTTTGGTGACATAAAATGACTTTATTTCCCACTAAAACTCGCACTCCTCTTCCTGTAAAAGACGCATTTGAAAAAGCAAAGGGGGGAGGAAGAAAAAAGCGGAAGATACTTTTTTCATCTAGCACAATTTATTCCACCATTTGTTTACAGTAGCTTTGTAAATGCAGTTTGTACGTTGATTCGTAGTAGTCTTCACACATCAGCTCTTGGCATTCTGAAGAGTGAGTAACACCTCACATGATTGGAATATTAAACAAATGTTGTTAAATATGAACAAATGAATAAATAAGCCCCGTTCAGCGGCTGCACAGTGGAACAACAAGAGTCCTTTTGAGGGTCCGAGTGCCTCGCATCTCCAGTCGCAGACAAATGCATCTGTTTCCAGCAGGAACACAATGTGGGAGAGCCGACTGTAGCAGAGGCCAAGAGGCCCCCTTTTGATTTGCAAACACACATGCGCAAACAGTCATGGAGGGATTACGAGCCAACGGAGCAACCAGGGAACAGAAGAAGGAAAAGAGGGCTGAGAAAGTCATTTTGAAGAATCCAAATGCAGTTGCCTTATGCGTCCTAATTTTTGTTTATTTATTTTTAAAAACGTGTAAAGGTCCTTGCAGAGTCTTTTTGCAGCCTGTTTTGCTTTGAGTGACGCTCGAGTTTTCTGAAGAGCCTTTATCTTTTATTTCTCGCTCTCCCTTGCTGGAGGAGGGAACAGGTCATTTTCAATTTCCTACGTTTGGAGATTTAGTTATCTTATACTCAGCCGTTTCAGATATTAATAGATGCCACTGCACAGGAACTTTTTGTACCAATCAGGGATCTATGAATCCATATCTGCTTTCAGGTCACTTGGGTAAAACTCGTACTTTCTTATTTGAAAATAAAAGTCCTCAAATATAGAAACGAGAGAGGGTCAAGTTTGAAGCAGACAATGTCACAAGCTGGACGTAGTGACCTCAAGCAGTCAGATTTGACCTTTTCATGAGATGTCTTTTCCAAATACCTCGAAGGCATTCTTGATATCAGTGTTTCCTTGACCCTCTAGTTTTATGGTGTCTCAATCCCTGAGACTTTGGTAATGTTAGAATTTCAGAAAAGCCTTTTTAAAAGATAAGTCATAATTAAATCAAGATCAGTCCCAAACATAGAAATAGTCTGCAGTTCAACAAGAAAAACCCTGATATTTTAATCATAATAATGATAATAGTTATAGTTGGAGGCAATAAAATAGCATCCAACTATAATTAATATAGTTGAACTGTTTTTATTTGACTCTTATCTACTTTCGCTTTTTTTATCAGTTTTAATTCCAGATTTCCAGGTCAGGTGGATAACCTGAGCACATTTTATGAGTTCTGAGAAATTTTATGAAATTCTTAAAGGACATGTTAACAAATGCATTGGCTGTTCATTTTTATGGGTGCAAACTAAAATATTTATTTGAAAAGAAAAGTAAAAAAAAAAAAAAAAAAAAAAAAAAAAGTCATAAAAGAAAAATGTAAAACTCATTTATTGCATCTGTGTTAAACAGGTTAAGTGTTGACAGACATTTCAAGCATTTGTTTGTCGGTTCTTTTGATGGTTTTGACCTTTCCTAAGCAAGATCATGACCTAACACCAATAAGTTTTCTGTTGCTTGGACAGGTTTTGCAACGCTTACAGTGATATGCTTGGATACGGCATGCTTCTTTCACATGCTTTACTCTCCATGTTGAGACAAATAATAAGTCAGTTTCTCTTTTTGAATTGTAAGCGGGCCTCCAAATAGAAAAATATCTGTGACTATTTGGGTCTTCTGGTTCTGTACCTGGCTGGTTCCACTCAGTAATCCTTCCATGCAAACAGTCATATGAATGGACACAGTCTCGCGCTCGCGCTCACTCCAGACTCCCTCTTTAAGAAATGACTAATTTTCACATGAAAAATCTGGCAGATCTGATGGAGAAAACTGAGAGAGGTTACAAGTGAAATTTACAATATGTCATGTTGCTTTTCTGCAGCTGTAAACATTAGCAACGTAAAGGGAGGACTGCCAGTTGCACACACAGGGAACATCTAGACTGTAAACATTTCAATACAGAGACACACACAGCGCTGTCCCAGTCAGCCCTCTACAACGATCTTTCACACCCACACACACACACGCACGCGCACACACACACACACACACACACACGGCTTCAGTAACCTGTCACAATCCAAGGACACGCAGACGCACACGCACCCATTCCGGTGACGCCTGACACTGAAGCATCCCGACCATGAGCACACACAGCCACGCGCTTTAAGGGCGTAAACTACATTGCTTCCTCCCAGTCTGGACTGAGCAGAAACTGAGCATGTGCAGACCCTTCCCCTCTTCTCCACGCCACCGCACCCATCTTCAGACCAAGCGAACGCAGCGGACAGGCTGTCGTGCCAGTTCCTCTCTCTTCCTGCTCAGATGTGCACTGACCTGATCTGAAAAGCATTTTATGTACTTTCTGATGTTATTAATCTGGTGCGGAAGGTAAGCAGAACTGAGGCGGGGGGGCTATGAAAGAGGAGCGCACTGTGAGGCAGTCTTTTATGACAGATCACCACCAAGCTGGAGTCCTGTTTGTGTGAGATGAGAGGCCCACTGAATAATGTACAAGTCTGTTTGCAGTTTTCTGCCTCTCCCTCTCCTTCATCCTCATGTGGTTCCTTTTCCTCGTCCACCCACCCTGCCCTGCCTCCACACTCCCCCCCCCCATCCCCGCCCCGTTAAGGCCATGGGAGGACTGGACGCGAGTTACAGACAGGCCTGGATCCGGAGACGAGATGGGAGGCCCGTTAAGAGCACGCTTTGATTTGGAGGGGTGTCTGAAGGGAGGCGGGAGAGAGTCCACGTTGTATGCAGTATCATCAGCAGGTTTCGAAATGAAAAGCTTAACAGAGGCCCTTCGATGCGTGATGGTTGGAAAGTCACATTTTCTTTTTGGTTCAGTTTACAAGGAACAGTTGTCTGATTGGACGATGGATTCCGTCACGGCGAGTATGCGATGATGGCTTTGATTGTTTCATCAGATTTGGTAGCGTCTGTGTCCAGATGTCCATGGCAGGAACCTAATATGTCCTGAAGACAAAGAGGAGACAGACAGGAAAGACTGATGTTCTCAGAAACATACATCAGGGGCAAACGTTGGCAATTGGGTAACATTTTAAATTTCAACGGAATCCACAGAGAGAGAGAGAGGGAGAGAGAGAGTCATTGTTTCTCAGTAGCAGACCTTCTTTTCAAGCGAAGCGCAGAACACGGGGATGGTTTTTACCAGACTGTGTTTCAAGGGAAAATCCACAGTTTTTCAATATCATTTATAAAGCTATTAAGCATTTCCATCATGCTATTCCTGCAATTTCAATTACTGTAATGAGATGCCAGAAACACCGGGGTTTTAAAATTAGAGTTGTGGTGCCCTCCCATGCATGCTGCTGCAAGCTGCCAGAGGATTTTCTCTTAATTTACAAAATAAGAGAAATGTCCTGGCTACCAGTGGAGAGACTGAGATAAAACTGTCAGAAGTGAAACATGGGCAGTAAACTGTCAGGATTCACCTACCCTGCTGTTTTTTGATTGTTTTGGATTGACCCACTTACACATGTCTGCATGTAAACTGACCTGTTTTGAAAAGAACAGGTTTAGCGTAAATAACCGAATGAACGGCTAACTTTAGGTTCAGAGGTAAAGAACCGTAACGAAAGGAATCTCGTGCTGCACGTTTGGAGTTTATGCACTTTGTTCAGCGGGTGACGGCGCTGTGATTCTCACCTTGAAGAGTACCGAGAGTGGGCCAGGTGGTGGGTCAGTCGGAGGGGTGTTCAGGGCAGGACCGATTGATCTCAAACCAGGAGTCTATACAGCTGCAGAAGCACAAAGACACATAGATGTGAAATAGTTGAATCGGATATGGAAGTCAGAGAAACGCGTCTCCGTTGGCTTCTTCATACAGATAACGATGAATTTACACATCCGAATAAGAAACACGCTGAGCTGTGTTATGCAATACACATTTAAGTCAATGTTATGGAAAGCTTGCTGGAAAATCTCCAAATACTCCCACCCAGGAAGCTCATAGGAACATGAAACTCAGAAATGAAATTCAAGGGACGACACTAGAAGAGACCTCTTCTGACCCGTCTTGAAATTATCAAATCTTTCTCCCTGCGTTCTTAGAAAACGTTTGACAGCAACCACATTTTTAGGGGCTGTCACATCAAGTTTATTTCATAAACAGCGTGAGAACTAAAATCGGAGCCTTCAAAGACCGGAGACTAAAAAGAAAAATTCTCCATGTTGGGATGAGTTTTGTGGCGTAAGAGCTGTGCTGAAATGTCCTGATTACGGAATCTTTGCACAGGCAGATGTTAATGATTGTGCAGCAAAGCGGAGCCTTTTGGGAGTCACAGCAACTCAGCCACAGAGAATTATAATCATAGATCGTTTTTATTTATAGTTAGGGCAATCTTGAATTCATTGCATGTTAATATTTAATACTTAGTTTCCCTGTGGGATTTTGAATTTAACTGAATTGTTAAAACAACGCAATCTCAATCGTTATTCAATATTTTCTGTGCAATGGTTCATCATAAAATAATTTAATCTGCGACGCTCATATTTCACTGGTCAAACTGGTAACAGTAGTTTAATGGCAGAGCAATCGCCTGTCCTTCAGCAGAGTTTGCCACTTCCAGACTTTGATGGTGGTTAATTACTTCTAGATTATATACACTATTATGTTTAATAAATTAGAATGAATAATTTCCACATTCGATTGTTTAAAAATGTTTTCCTAATTTTTAAAAAGTATTGAAATAATTTTAAGAAAATGTATTGATTTATGTAATAAGTGAATTTCCAATTTTGTTTGAATGATCACATAAAGTGAACATTTATTCAACTTATTAATTCCTTTGCATTGTGCTACTTTGACTCTTGACATCAGCCCATCTCTTTATTTAACTTTTTAATAATGTGAAACGCTTCTTATGACAGAGAGCAGAAATGCTGCTTTGTCTTTCAACAAATGATTGAATAATGTTTTGCGTCAAAAGTAAAGCAGAGCAATCAATCTTTAAACCTTTACACAGCGCTGTGAGGGGAGGGGATTTAATTAGAAGAAGTGCAAAATTTATATAAGAGCCAGTGATTCAAATCTGTGTGCAGGTGTGCGTACGTGCGTGTGTGCGTGTGTGTGTGTGTCAGTCACCTTTTGTGGTAGATGCAGAGGCACGGCAGTCTGGCTATGGTGTCCCCTTGCTGCAGCTCCTCTAGACAGATCACACACTCGCCGGCATCCCTCGCCAACACATCATCTAAGGTGGCAGACACACGCACACACGCAGACACACACACACACGCACACACGCAGACACACACAGACACAGAGCGGAAGAAGAATTAGCATTTCACCACAAACACTGATAATGTCAGCCATCATATCAAACACAGCAGAGAGCAGCCGGGAAAGCAGCTCGGTGCATCACAAAGATGATACCGTTGGCATTTTCTGCTTCCAACCATAAAAAAAAAACAAAAAAAAAAAACAAAGAAGCAATTTGCGACGAGCTTTGAGCCTGTTTCTGTTGCTATCACTAGAAAATGTATTTCAGAATATTTTAGCCCCTCCGCTACGCTGCCAAATGAAGGTCAGCAGCTGCAGAGACCTGAATGATCTGTGCAGAAGAACTTAACCAGCATTCATCGTCCCGGAGCGTTTTCACATTTTTGTCACATCGCTATCAGAAACTGCAGCGTACGAAACAAAACGCAACTGAAGTGAAGGAAAGGAAAACAAAACAAAACAAAAAAAAATCAAAAACAAAAAGATAAATCTAAAATGTGTGGCATGTATGTTGTAGAATCACGACGAGTAGCACTGAAAGTATTTTGTGGCTTGTGTCTGTCTTGCAAAGACGTAGTTTTTGTTCATTTCCAGAGGCAAAATATAGCAATGTTTTCTAATGAGTCATAATGTTTGTTTTTTTAAGTGTAGTGAGGATTAATAAATTGACTCTTATAGAATTATAAGAGTAAAATGCGGTATTTTGGGGTCAAAATCTTAAGTCTACCTGTAATCCAAACCTGTTCTTTTCTCCGGCTTCACCAAGATGGGAATAAACGCGTCTATAATCTCTGTTCAGGCTGAAGTGGGGAGGAAGCAAGTGGAAAATGTTTTCAAACCAGCTTTGCTGCAACCTAAACATCATGTATGCAGAAAGAAAAGATTTCTAGTTAATAAATTTGCTGCAATATAACCAGCCTTCACACCCATACTAAATACTTGATTTGTTTTTATTACCTCTGGTGATGAAGAGTAGCAAATCAGACCAAAATTTTTAATGAATCTGGACAAGCATCCATTTCCAATACGACCAGGACAAGCAAGCATCCACATGCACTCAGAATTTGGTGACAAATGATCCTCACACACATCCTTTGATACTTTGGTGATGTGGAAAGCTGCTGGGAGACACACAGAGCACATGCGAACTCCAAGCAGAGGGTTTTAAATCCCAGATTTAAACCTAACAACCGCTCAGCTGTGCAGAGCCAGTCGAGGCGCCCACATTTAGATAAACTCGGATAAGGACAGCCGGCGTGCGATGACGACTGAGTCTCTCTTTAAGTTAAAAGGACAAGGAATTAGATCGACGTTTTAATAACGGTAAAATAAATCACCAGAAATCACTTCTTCATTGCTCCGCGGCTTTGAATTAAAACAGATTCAGCTGGTTCGCTGACTTTAATCGGTAATTTAAGACAATCCAGCTCAAGTGTCCGGACAGATGAAATGGGTTTGCGTTGCTCTCGACACTGAATTTCAGCCAGGGCCTGTTCGTCATTGTCCATGTGGTTGCTATTGTCTATTTGATGATGGGAGTGCAGCGGCTGCTCGGTGGAAATGAATTTCCCCTTTGGGACAATAAAGTCTAAAATCAGGACATCCGGCTCGCCAGTATGAGCGTGCAAAATTCATGACGCAGCCAGAATTCCCAGATTCTATCGTTCTTACATCCGTCTGAATGTCTTCCCAAAACTTTCTGTGGGCTTCAGCTGCTTATGCACTTACCCTGCATCCAGAAGAAAAGCTTATCTTGAGGTAGAAGGGAGGATTCATAATATTAACCTGCCGGTGGCAAAGCTGCAAAAACAACACAATCCGGATCGTGTTGTGCAGAGCCCCGTAAGATGTTTTCCAACATCTCATTAAAAGGTGAGGCTGCCTGAGCGCAGTGTGTGGCCTGACCCAGTAAAGGTATGCCGAGACTAATAAAGTGCTCACACAGTGTGAAATTCCAGAGAATAAGTTGCTCATAAATTAAATTCTCTGCTTGCTCTAAAACGAAACGCTACATCAAATGAGTCGTCCTCGATCCCGACCTGACCGAGGCCAGGAAAATCTCCACGGCTCTTCGGAGGACCAACGCGCCAATCAATGAAGGTGCAAAATGACGGATCGTGTGCAATTATACAAAGCAAGAAAACAGATATAATAATGGATACATGTATCATCCATATTCCTCCACATTTGTTAAAATAACTTGACTAAGGCAATAATGTTAACTGCAACAAAAAGAGTGAAGGAGCAGAGAAAATAAGTAAAATACCTAACACTTGGTAGAAATGAGGATTTTGGTTGGATGAGCTGTTCAGGTCGAAACTCTTCGGTAATAATTTACAGTGAAAAATACACATTTTATGATACAAATTAAATCAACCAATATTTTTGGTGGAATCTGGCAAATTTGGTAGCTTTGTTGCCAGATTCTGTGCTCTCTCTGGGTACTCTGGCTTCCTCCCAGAGTCCAGACACATGACTGACCGATTAATTGGTCTCTAAATGGTCGTGACAATGAAAGATGAGTGAGTGTGTGCATGGTTGTTTCTTCTGTGTTGCCCCCATGATGGGCTGGCAACCTGTCCAGGGTGCTAAAAACTGACAGAGAGTCTGTGGAGGGAGCTAAACATTAGGGTGATGGCAACAAGGCCATCCAACCTCAGAGACTTTGCGCTTACCACCAAACATAAATTGTCAAAATGTTAACACTGAGCAGAAAAGGGGACATTCCACTGTTTAAATTTAGAGAACCGCGGGTCCATCTGCTCTGGCAATGAAGTGCTTCAGTACACATAGAAGATCATGTCCTGATTAAAGAAACAGAAGCAAATTATTTGATTCATTTGCATAAAGCAAAGATGAGCCCGAGGTTCCCTAAGCCAAGCAATTCTGCGCAACACCAGTGATGCTGTGTCATCTGTGAAGAATCGTATGTTGACAGAGATCATGATCGAGACATTAAAACAGTCCCATCATTCCCAGCAAACCCTTAAACCGCACCCGTTCGCTACCGATGAGCTCGTCGGCAAAGTGACTGACGTGTTTCATTGACGTTACATTAAACCGGGTCCGTCTTCTGTTTCGTTTGATCAGAATCGGATGAAACGGGATCTGAGGGCTCTTTTTCTGGGTCTCCAACTCATTAGTTCTCTCCTCACCCACCTGCCTCCCTCTTGACTTTCAGCTGTCTCTCCTGCCTGCCAGCAGACGTTTGGCATCAAGCAACTTACATCAGTAATGACTTCGAGGGGTTGCTCTTTGCTTTCCTGAATCACAGCACGAAATTCCTTCTTTCACCGTCTGTCTCTGTCCTCCAGTGGCTCGAGCTGCAGGAGGCAAACTGCATGTGCTTCACCTGATTCTCCCTCACGCTTTCTCTCTGGTTTCGCTCCGCACTGGTCCTCCTGACATACATGTCTTTGCCCCCCTCACTCACGCCACTCACGCAAGCGCTCAAGGCGCTACATTTAGCAGGACACATTAAAAATATCATTACTGAAAGCCGAAGCCCAGATAAGATCCAGAAGTCATCTCACGTGGATTCTGTGCTACCCTTGAACCTCACCCGCACTCTGCAGGCATGTAGACGAAACAATACGAAAAGAAAAATACAGAGAAGTGACATTTGTTTTAAGTTAAATGTTTGTGCACAAACATTTAAAATTAGTTAGATTTTTGTTTTTTGGTTTACATTTCAGAAATCCTCAACACCATTGCAGTTACATCTTGCACATACAGTGTGTTGCAAAAGTAAACATAACTCTCAAGCTTTTTTTTTTTTTTTAATATTTTGTCACATTTTAACCTTAAATGTAGATGACTCTTTTTGGTGGGATGTAATATAATAAAACATCTCATAACAGCAGGAACTGCAAAAAGGGGCAGTTTTAATTTCGCTGGGAAAGAACCCATCTTTGTTCCTTGATCAAGAGGACCAAGGAGCAAAATGGGCAAGTCAGGAAGAATGTCATGGAGAAGTTTAAAGCACAATTAGATTATAAATATCTCAAGCTTCGGACATCTTACAGAGCTCAGTTCAACCATCTGGAAATGAAAAGAGCGTAGCACAAGAGCGAGCCTGGCAAGACACGGCTGCCCGAGCAGAGAGAGCGTAAATCAGAGGAGCAGCCAAGAGGACAATGGAAAAGCTGGAGGAGTTGCAGAGACTCACACCTCAGGAGGGAGAATCTGCCAACAGAAAACTATTAGTTAAGAAGAAAACCATTCTTGAAATAAAGCCATAAGAGGAGCCGTTTGTAGTTCGAGATAAGCCATGTGGCGGTCACAGGAAGAAGGAAGGCTGGTCGGACGATACAAAAATGTAATATTTTGCAGCCTGCATACAAATCAGGTCAGAGGAAAGCTAACAATGTAAAAAAAAAAAAACAAAAGAAGAAGACAAAAACTCCCAGAAGTTGAACAATCACAGTTCTGTTCTTCAAACAAGAAGCCAAAGAAACACGGATGAAGCTAAATACAAAAGAAAAGCTTTTGCAGGCAGCAGAAGACTTAGATCCTGATTGGACATTTCAGCAGGACATTGACCCACTGCGATACAAAGATACGTTTAGATGAAAGCATGTTCATGTGTTAGAATGACCTAGTCAAAGACCCCACCTAAGTCCAATTGAGATTTTGTAGGAAGATTTGAAAATTTATACTCCCCAAGGTCTCTAATCAGACTCTGACTAAACTTGATGGGGCAGCAAAACACACTAATAGCTCCATCGTTCCTGTGAAAAGTGTTGGGGAATTCCTGCAAATGCGTGTTCATTAGTTCAAAACTATAAAAGTCAACTATCACTCTCCTTTAAACATACAATTATTACCCACCACTGTCTGTCGGTCAGTCATGAAAAGACACAATAAATGCATCAAGTTCTGGTTGTGAAATGGCAAAACGTGACGAGGTTTGCGAGGCAATGCAGCTGTACTTCCAGGTCGTTGCAGGGCTAATGCCGCTTTTAATGAGGCGGCTGCCAAAAACAGTTTCTGCCGACACTCACCAGTTCAAAGTTTAGGCTTGTCTGAATTGCCTCAGGTGAAACTATCAAAGACTTTGATCATACCTTCAATTTTTCCCCGCATCCTGGCACAGGACAGTTCAACAGCTGCTGCTTTCATCCACTTTATAGTGATATAAATAAGATGTAACTGAAAGTAATCGATTTGCATGAAGCGTAACTATCAGGGTGGGCTTCGCTGGGTTCATGTGTATTCAGTGAGAGCCATTCCCAAAAGCCCAATTTTATACCTAAAAACTTGATTTTAGACAGCTAAGACCTTATTTTATAACGAAAATAAAATAAAAATAACAACCGCCCCCCACAGCAACCCTTCAGGACTTGGTGGAACTGGTGATTCAGGTCATTGACGTCTGCAGATGCTGAACGATCCTATCGGGTGAATATAAACCAAAATGGAGAGCGAACGCATCAGCCATAAATCTATGAAATAGAGAATCACAGCCGTTCTGCCTGCAAAAGGGAGTCCAGCCCAGCAGTACAGTCAAAAAACTGGCAACTGAAATATCTCGAGTTTATCACAGTGACCTCAAAGTCTTTTATTTTTATTTCACTGCTGACCTAACACAAGTGGGCATTTCATTATTGCCTGCAATTCTTGCACTGCTTTTGGTGTGGAATATTTTTATCCGCTCATATTGTGTCATGGCAGGTAAACAGGAAAACGAAGAAATGCACGTCACTTTCTGATAAGGAGTGTTCACCGCCTGAGACAAACACAAACTTGTCACGGTTTGTGTGGGGTCGGGACGTTGGCATATTACATCACGAAGTGTTAGAACGTGTTGCTGATCTGCCAAAGCAGAGAGATCGTAAGATTGTTTTTAGGATATGCTGCATGCATTGCGGTTATTTGTTCTGGCCCAGTTTTGTTTTCCTCCTCGACGACCAGTGACAGGGACGAAACAGTTTGTCTTGTTAGTTAGCCTTGTTTGCTCAACCTGTTGCCTGCGTGCACGATCAGCATGTTGGCTTATAGGTCCAGATAACAGGAGGAGTCTAAACAAGAATAGCATATCTTTTACTGTTTGTGTTAAAACAGCAAATTAACTCAGGCAGCTTCCTTCAAAATAAGAGCCTTAACAATTTTGCTTACTTTCTGAGCTTCAAATAGCAAGTACCGTATTTTTTCGACTTAAGTATGCATACATGATGCCCTTGTTTCGTATTGCAGGAGTAGATATTCCCAGATCCTTCTGTGGAGTGTGACTCCAAAGTTTGGTTTTTGTTGTGCTCATCTAAAATATCCAAAAGAAGCTGTAGCTTGAAAGGCTGGAATACCTCGATGCAGCCTGACTTGTCATTGGCTGGTGTTGCAAACATCAATCATAATCTCTCGAACGTTAAAAAGGTTTAGTCAAACGTAAGAAGAGACCAAATTGGTTTACTCGTCATCGCTAAAGCATCGTCTTGACCAGTCGGAGTAAATAAAAGCAGCATAGTTAATATGTTTAAGTCTTAGTTCTTGGAGGAAAATGTTCAAATTTAAACTGTGTGCTGCTGAAATAAGTGAAGAAGAACCAAAGCTCGAAGACTATTTTTTCTAAAAGGTTGTAAGAAGTCTGAATATGTCTATCAAGTTCCACCGCAGGCTTGTTTGTTTGTTTGTTTGAAAAATGTGGATGTGTGACACGCCGCAGCCCAGGTGATTGGCAATAAAACCCCAGAGCATCCTGGGAAACAAGATAAGCACGTTTCATTGGGTGGGTCTCAAAAACCACACAGAACACAGGAGAAGGTAGATAAAGAGGAACAAAGAAATTAGGAGGAAAATTGGATGGCAGGAGTAGACAGACGGACGGACTCACGGAGCAGAGGGAGAAATTGCAGAGTGTAATTGGCTGGAAATAAAGAGCGGCAGGATGGAAAGGAGATGCAGGGGGGGGATGAGAGGAATCATGGGAGAGCTTCTCCCTTTTGCCCTCTCTCCTCTCGTCCGTTATCAGGCATCAGAGTACTCCATCACTCCGGATCCCATCAAGCTTAAGACAGTTTCACTCTCCCCTCTCTGCCTGTGTCACTCAATCTTCAGCTCAGATTTGGCTGCAGGCTTCAAACCTACATTATGCTTTACTGCACTGGCCTTGTGGGCCACACTGGCAGCTATTTGTGGAACTGTAAAATCGCCTCCCTGCACGCCGCGCCTCAAACGACATCACATGAGTTCGTTATCATTAGGATCAGAAACACAAGATGAGGCAGAGACCTCAGCAAGGTGACCCCAGCAGACGCCCGTTTCCACAGCCGGCAAGTCAGACAAGTGTCCGTCAGCGAGCCGCCGTGGGGCGATAAACATTTGGGACCTGCGTCTCCAAGCAACCAGCAGAGGCAGATCATAACCAACAGCAGTGTGTTTACTGGTATAAACAGGTGGCTGGATGGTAGACAGTCAGTCTGCAGCAGCTTTGTGCGCTTCTTTATTTTCAGTCATCGCAACTGTGGGTGTAGATTCCTTTATTTGCGGCTAATTGCTTTTTTTCATGCCGATGAAGTAGAATATAACTCAAAAGTTTCAGAATAGGAACTTGCATTGATTCAGAATGAGATACTTCACATGTTTATTTATGTTTTGATGATTATGCCTCACGGCTAATAACAGTTAGCTTCTCAGAAAAAAAGTATTGCATAAAAGCTTTCTGCGAAAGGTTTAGTGGAAGGAAAAATTGTGGCTGAAAAGACAAAAGGCGGACGACAGTAATAACTTCCACCTTGACAGGATTCACAAATCTTGAACTGGGATGAGAACAGCTCCATCAGCCTGGTGGGGGATGACGCTGTGTAATCCCAGTCTGGTAACTTGCTCTCTCCAACCCCTTGTGCCTATTCAACACATCTCCTTCCAAAGTCAATAGTGATTTTCTTGAGCTCCGTCATTTGCTGGTGTTGGTCCACCAAAGTCCAAAACCAGCATAGAACACCGGGACATTTAGCAGCATTTCATGCTTCCCTCAACTGACAAATAATACGGAGATATATCATCAGACCGGTGCAGGAGACTGGTGAAATAAACTCAATAGTGGGTCAATAACCTTGTTGAATCTCATAGCATTGCTTACCGGTCTGAAAAGTCAAAAAATCCAGGTATCAATCTAATAATAATAACAAAAAAGAAAACAGAATGAGATGCAAAAAGCTTTCTGGTTATGAAACTGAATCAGTCAACTTGTTAGATAATAGGGAGATCCGAGCGTGGAGGCGCAGAGACAGTTAGCGGTGCAACACACAGCAGCACTAAACACACACAGCAGATCGATACAGAAATGAAAAATGCTCTGACATGGTCAGCTCCCTCACTCTTCCGGTGTTAAATGCCGGTGAGACTCGGCTAAGCATCAGCCTTCACAGTTATTGATGGTAAGGCATCTGCAGTTTAATGTAAAGCCGCAACTCGCAGATTTTTAACAACTCGGACTGAAACAGAGCCCCAAAGAAATGACGCATCGGAGCAAGATTAACAGGACATGCAGCCCGGACGCAGTAACAGCCAACATGACAGAGGAGTCCAGCAACGAACCATGAAAAACAGGAATAGTTAATTAAATTAATTAAACATGAAATAGTCCAAAACGTCTGAAGCATTAAGGATTCATTTTATGGGAACAGAGGGGCCAAGCTCGTCTCCTGAAAAACAGCCGCATGACTATAAACCATGTACTCCACACTATGCAGGCAGGCAGTGGTCATTCAGCTCTTAAACCCAGACTTGTCCATCAGGTTACCAGACCAAGTGTCATGATTTGTTACTCCAGAGAATGCATATCCACTGCTCTGGTATCCAGAGGCAGCATGCCTGGTCGACTGCTGTGCTGGCTTTGGATCAGATGCAATGCGCCTGACGTGTCGCATTGCACTAAGGGACGTAAGGCTTGGATGCATAAATTCAAATTCAATTCAAATTCAAACATGCTTTGGTTATACCAAAGGGAAATGTCCCTTGTCATATGTCCCAATGATCCCCAAGTGTTGCTGTGGATGGTGACGCTGTAACCATAAAGGATTTCTGGTAGCAGCCAGTGCTGCAGCAGCTCTGAAGAGACTTCTGACTGAAGACTGCTGCTGTATGACAGTCTCCTAAAGATTATGCCACGCTATCAGCTCACTTTCTGAGCAGCAGCGGCAACACTCCACAGTAACATGCCAATTAATCAGTTGTTGGCAAGAACTCCATCTCGTCACATGGTTAGAAAGTCAGCCATGTTGGAGTCGAGGATGTGCCCCTCACCCACTATGATAGATGGAAGAAATGGTTCGAATTTTCTCTCTCTGCTCATGGGAAGCCTTCCCTGTAACTCCTCAGGGATTTGGGGTCATCGCTGAGGATGTCATAGTTCAAATGTTATGTTATTTGAGTTTTTGCGTTACTAATGAGCTGCTCCCAGCCGTAGAAACGAAACTATCTAACGGTGAATAAGAGAAAAAAATCCGCCAGCTGTCCAAACTGTCCAAATGAGCAATGTCTCAACCAAAGACATGAGGAACATTGTGTCTACAAACATTTCAAATCAGAACTAAAACCTACAGAGCAACATGCTGCCACCATGAGTGGCAGCATGGTGGCAGCATGTACGGCTCTGTAATTCTACGTTCCTAATCTCTTCCCCCCTTTTTTTTTTTTTTTTTTTTTTTTTTACCAATACATGCGGCATCTGATCATGGCACCGCGATAAAACGGGGAATAAATGAAAACAGGGAAGTTTGTGGTTGACGAAATGAGGACAAACTTAAGAGGTGTGACGCCGTTGTTTGGATTACAGTTTTATTTTCTTTCCTAGACTTGATGACTCAGTAGCATATTGGAGAGCTAATTCAGCATTATTTATGCGCTCCTGTTTTATTGAAGCAAAAAAAAAAAAAAAAAAGGGTACGCTTGCTGCAGCAGTACAGCGACTCCAGCAGGAAAACACCGAGGGGCAGAGAAAGATCAGACACAGTGTGGGTCACATGGCGTGAAAACAAGCTGCGAAGCACAAGAAGTTTTGAGTTACCAAGTCGCTCTGCTGCCTCAGGTGGGTTTGTGTGTTTGTACGTTCTTCTTCTTTTTTTTTTTTAATTGAATATATTATCTGCGTAGAATCAAACCATGAATATATTATGAATTGTCATTCGTTTTCATCTCATTCATATTCAAGGTGTTTTGGAAGGACTAGCACGATATCATAAGCCTTCGTCGAGACACCTCCCGCATCGCTGTGAGTGTTTAGCCGCGCAGCGGCAGGACGCACGCACGAAATCAAGCAGTGAAAACGAACGGAAATGCAAACAACACCGCTTTCCCCGTTCATCCCAAGCTCAACTTTTCCCTCCAAACGAGAACACGTGAAGACGAGTGAGGCGTTTCTCACCGTTGTAGGAGAGGCGAGGTTTGCTGAGACACATGATGAAGTGGACCTCCATCTCATTGGACGCCACAGACTTGGAGCAGACAGGACACTTGAATCCTGGGAAGACAAACAGTGACGATCAAAAGCAAGCACCAGCCTCATCACGTCTGATAACGCGTCACCAATGCGCAACCCGAAGGTTTAGATTTGAAGACGTCTTCATGTTCACCAAAAGGCCTGTTTAAGATCTGAAAACCATGCACATTTATCTTCGTGTGAGATAATCTGAAGTCCAGGAGCCCCAATGATGGATGACCCATCAGAAGACCATTTAACTCGGCTGCTCAGGGCTCCTGAATCCCCTCAAATGCCAAACTTTGACAAATTAGGTGTGGAGGCAGCTCTCTGATGGAAATCCCAGCGATGTTCTTGTTGTAAATGCTGCAACACAGACCAGCTTAATGCTTATAACAGCTCATAATAGCTGCATAAAGACTTTGATGTTGCGACAACAATTATAAAAGCCAGTTGTGGTTCAAAACATTACATTTATTGCATGGCTAATTTTTCTGTTGCAATAGATTATTTCTGTATCAGTGGTGTTTGCGGTCACATTTTCGTTTTTAAGTAAAAGCTTAAAAGTTTTTGTTCTTGTTTTTACTGAAGCCTTTGATTCCATACGAGGCCTATTTAAATCACACATATCCACAGTCCTTCACCCTCTGCTCTCACTTTCACAAGAGGCGATTTTGAAAGCATAAAGCACTGATCTGTGTATGTTTCCCCGCTTTTATCCTCTCCCACGCTTTCACATGCTCTCCCCTCTCTTGATTGTTTTGTGATGCCGGAGCCGCCTCAGCAGACTCCTCCTGCGCTGTTTAGATGGGGCCCATTTGGCCTAATGATATTAGTTAAACACATAACAGATAATTAGATCATCCACTGGGCCACATGAGTCGAGTTTGCTTACAGCTGAAAACAAACAAGTTCTCTGAAAAAGAGGAACCCAAGTGGAAACGCTTTCTCTCGCGTCGCTGTCGGTCGGATCTTATTTGTTTTTACGAGCTCTGTATGCTGAACGTTGCTCTTCGACGTTCAGCATTGAACATTACCTCATTTGTTTTACTTATTTCATGATTAAGGTTCCTTTACCTGTTTTGATGTATTTTTCTTGGTGTTAATCATGTTTATGTTACGTTCCCAGATCTTATTGCTCTTTGACGGATTCTTTTTGTTTTCACCTTCTTTCCTTTTAACCTGTAATCGGTTTCATTTCTGTCAGATTTTGATCAAGCGTCCCAGCACAACATTAGGCATAGCTTTATGCTCATGAAAACAGCTTTGACTCGTTAAAATCACCTGAATTTCATATCGTCTTCAGCATGGATGAAATCTGTACGTGCCACACCACAGCGTCTGATTTGAATTACAACTATGTACTCTGACAAGGCCTAAAAGCCTTCATTTAATTTAATTTAGTCATTTTTTCTCAAAACCATCTGCGGGTCGATATGCTTGTTTGCGTCGGATCCCTCTCCTAAATGTGCATCGCCACCTGATGAATGCACTTTCTCCTACCGAGGATTTTCTCGCAGAGAGCAGAAACCGCAGCTCCGCCAAAGCATCTGGGTTCGAAACAGAGAAGCAGCCCAGGCCACTACTCGACCACCACGTTTGACTTTTGGTGTGATATTAGAAAGATCCTAAAAGCTCAATATACCTTTTTGTGTTTAACACCAACACGAGGTGATCCAAGTGATGGGAAATACACAGAGATAAGGGTGGGAATAAATTTGAAGGCAAGACCATCTGATTTCGCTCACATATGTTTTTTTTGCGAAGCACACATCCAATACATCGACCACGTCCTTCGAGCAAGGCAGCCCCTGAATTTGAAAACTCCTGAAGTTGTTCTGGGGTCTTTCATGAGCTCTTAAATGAGCAGGTGATTTCATCCTGGAGTAATTTCAGAAGGCTGGCCACTCCTGGGAAGGCTCAACCCTCTGACATACTTTCTCTGTGTGTGGATAAAGGCTCTCAGTGCGATTCACTGGAGTCCAAAATCTTTAGAAATGGCTTTGTAGCTCTTCTTGGCAGTAATCAGGCCTAGGTCTAGCTTACGAAACTGAATTACTTTCCATACATGCGGTGAGTCACATTTAATTCACCATTTACCAGGAAATGAAATAATCTTGCACATGGCCGGTATAGATAAGTGTATCTTTTAGTGAATAAAATAATTTTAACCAAGTCCGTGAGTTGAACATTAATATATATACATATTTTTTTCACGGCTCTACATGAGATTTTGTTGCGTTTGAGGGCTTGCGTCCCTTCAGGATTTGATCCTCTGCATGCCGCCCTCACTTAAAATCCTCAAAAAGTTGTTTTATAGTAGAAACTGGTTTGCGTCAGCAGTTTTACACGAGGCCCTATGTTTTGTAAACCCTAGCATTGTTTGCTAAGAAAACTGCTTTCTGCACATAAAACTGTTCGAGGTACAGTAGTTTGACAAATCGCAGTGTTACCCAGAAACGAATTCAGCGTATGCGGTATACTCTGTGGCAGCTGACCCACTTTTCCCTCGGCTGCTATTTTCAGGTGATCCAAGGGGACGAGGCGGGAGGAAGAAAATGAAGGAAACGAGAGAGAAAGACGTAGAAAAGGAAGGTGAAGGAGCCGAGCTGTTTGGAAGAGAAACAAGGGGTTATGATGCAGCGTCCAGGAGGAATCGAGCTGAGGTTTCAGCTGAGCAGAGAGCCACAGATCCTCCAGGACGTTTCACATTCAGGCAGCACAGAAGGTCAAATAGGGACAAAAATAAATCACAGGACCGGATCATAAATTAATTATACTGGTGCTTATGTGAGAATGTGCCTGTGGATGTGTGCACAGGGCTGTGTTTGGCCAGTAACTGTATTAAGCACTCTGAGGATTTGGTTTAGGTCAAAAAGAGACGTATTTCTCAAACCTAGCTCTCTGCTGTGGTCTGCAGCTGTTCACTCTGAATGCTACGCAGCACTTTTAAGACTAACTTCTCACTAATGGCAACAAGAACAACAACAACAACAACATGGAAACGGAAATCATCCTGAGCCGAAATAAACATTTAAAAGAGCCCAGTGTATTTGGATGAAATTTGAAATTCAAAGGAATGAGCAGCACAGTACAGAAAGTGCTGACCCACTCGAAAGGCGTCTTAGGTACGTCTGTAATCTGCACCTTGGCAGAGATGCACTACTTGAGTTGAAAAGTGCAACACATTTAAGTAAGTTTGCACCGTTTAAAAAAACTCCTGCACAGCTTTTTCTAAACCAGAGGAGGTCCATAGAGCCACTGCAGTCGAGGAGAGAAATTTGTAGAATTTAACACTGATTTCCAGATAGGAGTTCTGGACAACTATGATAGTTTCTGGCCAAGAGCGGCGCAGCTCAGGGGGTGGCGCAAGTCGAAAAATAATCAATAGTTTCTCCACAAAACACCTTGTGTTCACAGCAACTGAGGAAATGAAACAGTTGAAGTTGGTGCCTGATTCAGAGTCAAAGTAAGGAACTAGTTTGGTGTTGTAAAGTATTTAGGAAAGGTTTGACGAGCGTTACATGCAGCAGCATTAGCGCCAGTGAGTCGAATATGGCTAAACCAGCATCAGTGCAGCTGTCGTTGCGACGTTTGGTTCCAGACTGTGATGACATCTTTCGTTTGTTTGGTTTGTGGAACCGCTTCGCTGATGAGTCTGGAAGACGATAGCAAAAGGGAATACATTTCCTGATTCAGCTGCAGAAAGTCACAATTAGAAAGTCTTTAAAATCCGGAACACAACAGGTTGAAATTGTAAACACTGAATTTGTAAAATCTCTCTGCTTGGGAAAATAAAATTGCCTGTTGTAACTTGCTTTTAGACACAAAAAAGGTAAAATTATATCGAAAGAAAGACCGCCAGCTCATTCCTTTGCACTGCTGTAGTGCAGCTGCTGTGTAAATCTCCATTCATGAGTTGAGAGCGAGCCCTGCAACTAAGCTGATTGTTGCGTTATCGTGTTTTCGCTCAGGTGTGCCATGTTTTAGCGATGAGAAACGCCGAATCAAAGTTGCAGGGGGAAAAAAGCGGCGCTTTTGCTGCGATATTAATCAACATTCAGCGAGGAGCCAGGATCAAAGCTTAATAATGACTCATGTGTAAAATCTGCTGTTGGACTTCCAGATTGGATTTCCCAACAGCTGGCTCTTTGCAGGCATGGGAGCATCTTACTGAATCATGATTGCGGCGGCCACGCCTGATTGGTCAAATTAAATTCAAGGTGACTCCTTATACACCGACACAGAAGTGCTTTAATTCGCATCAAGTGTGAAGACCAAATTAGAAAATCACTATGGGTCTGACTGTAGTTACCGTGGAGATATGATGATGAATGAAAACACTTTAGTGCATGAAGCTTTAGTGCAGCAGCAGCTGTGGCTGTAAAACCAGTATTTTTACTATTTTTCTGCATTTATTTCAACACCAGAAAAGCCTTTGACAGTTTCCTCATTAAATCGGTGAAGCCGCTCTTGCTTAAGTCTATAACCAGAGGTGGAAAACATGCCGCCTTCATGAGAAAAAGTGGAAAAACAGATAAAAGACTGAAGCATATTGATTCTAAGCAGTCATACATAAAACTGCTAAACCAGTGCCAGACCCAACAATACAACTGATGCTCTGATTATTAATGTGACATGAAGAAGTGAAAGCAAGCCGACAAACTATCTTGAACGAATTTCGGGGCAACGCGACTTTAAAGTGAGTGAGAGGGAACTACCGTATTTAACGGGGACGCTTTCAAGGTAGATCGTTGTTCTTAAAGATGGTGGCACTTCAGTCAACGCCGAGGTTTCCAGGAAGCACAACCCTGAACACACATCTGAAAACAGTTTTGACCGACAGAACCGCAATATATCGGTAAGAGAAAGTTCAAAAAAAGCATTGTCGTGGAATGGTCAGCTGAAGGAAAGGACACAACGTGTTATCAGTGCTTAGAAATGAACACGTCCCATGTTAAAGTAGGGAAAACTGTCCTGTGCTATTTCCTTCAAGATCTCTCAGCTATTGAGAAACGATTGCTTCTTGGAGGCGTGAACTGTGTTCAGGTTTTAATTTTTACCCAGTTGCTAAAGTTTGCCCGTGACTAACCAATGCGTCAGATCAATGCTAAGCAGCTTACCAAAAATTGCTTGCCCTGTAAACAACCGTCCTCCTCTGCAAATAGAGAAGCGCTGATCCCAAAGAGGCAACTGTTATGTCAATTAAAGATTTGGGAGCGTGGCCAACGTGGACTGAACGACTTCGTTCTACTTCCTCCGCTGTCATTGCTAAAACTACAGAGACTGCTGCTCTAAAACAATGAGGAAAATCAACAACGTCATCGTTCACAGCTCTCCTTCTGTTCACTGATTGGCCCAGTAGAAAATCTACCAGACAGTCCAAGTCTAAGGGAGAAACCCCAGACTGTGTTGTAAGTCCCCAAGTAGAGCGACACAGGAAGGCAATGGACAGTCTGTTGCCTCCACGACCCAGAGAAACGTGTTCAGTTCCTCTCAGGGCGTAAAGGGTCGCCTTCTTCAATCAGGAAATACGTGTAAAACCAAACGATTTGATAAACCCACACAAATTAGTACTTTTTAAGTATTAATTTGCAAGTATCAACATTTCCTGGGGTAGCCACTGCCAATAAGGTTAGGGTTCGGGTCAGGCCTGCTTTTAAAAGTTGCAGCACGAAGGCACTCTTGGCCTTTGGAGATCTGTGCATGTGTTTCATTTACGGCAGGATTCATCAAATGAAGTGTTTTACTCTGGCGTGACAAAACTACCTCAGGTGATTTTTCTCACACTGGCAGTTCAATTATTACCAATATTTCACATATTGGCAGCAGGAATGGAGACACTTTATGGAGCTCTAATTAAAGACCGTAAACGGGCAATCGTTTCCCGTCTCTATCGGCCAAACACGAAAACACCCAAACAACAAACACACACCCATCCTCCCAAGTTAAGGTGAAAAGGAGGTTTACTCTTGTCGAACCCCTGCACATATGAGGAGACTTAAACACGGGCTGTTTCTGCACTCTCTGATCTCTATGAAATTATTCTTTTAAGCGTATCACTACTAACATTTCTTTGCTATCAAGAAGAAATACAATCTAGAGTCACAATAATATGAAGTTACACCAAAACAAAACTCAGAAGCATGTTTGTCTGCCGCAGAGCCACAACTAATCCCCTCACATGCTGTTCCAGACATGCCAGTTTCTTGTGAATCAAATCCTTTGCCGTCATGGGAATAATTCAGCACAGCCCACATTTCGGTAGACACTAACCCTCATCAGCAACACCTTAAGAGAACTTGAGGGGTTGTGTTCCTCTCTTCTAAACAACGGCGCTTCAGTTCATTTCTGCACGTCTCCCGTACGGCATGAGGAGTATGCGCTGGCATCGCTGAGAAGCCTTTTGGTTCACGCAGCTCTTCCAAAACAGCCGCAGCATTTTCTCATCGTCCTATCATGGAATATAATATTTAACTTAGGCCTGAAGAGTGAGAGATGGGGGTTCTTCAGGCTTCTTTAGTTTGAAAAAGCTGGAATTAGCTGGAAATCCTGGGAAGATTGGCAGCTGTTTAAAAGCTTTCCAGAGGTGAATGACCTTTATCTCTGTGGGATAGTGGACTTTTAATTATTCATAAATGGTCTTGCAACCTTTCCTGGATTAACAGGCAACAATTGCTTCTGTACGGTCATTGCTGATTTCTTTCCTCTGCATTGTTTAAACACAAACCGAAATGCAGTCGTAACCTCAGGTACATTTGATCAGCTGCACCTCGTTGCCACTTTTTTTTCTCACAAGTTTGATTCGTCTTTTGTGAACGGGTCATATGTTGAGTGTTGAGTGTTTTTTGCAATAATTTTAGAGCCTGGTAAAAGCCAGACCCATTTTAGTATTTTCAAATGGGGAACCTTAGAATTAAAAATGGCTATAATTTGGGGGGTTTTTTTGTCAGTTTGTGTACAATAAGGCTAATAATTTTTTTTTTTATTGTATTAGCATGTGTGACGTTAAGCATGAACCAGCTTGGGACTTCATTTGGTTTCATTTTGAGCATGACACCAAAACTAAATGCTATTCTTTCTCGATTCCAGTGCTGCTCCATGTCCAGCTATAGAATAACATGTATAATAATCGCCTGTATCAACTCACCAATGATAGAGACTAATGAGCAATGAATTATAGTGATGCACAGCTTAGCTGCAGCAGACAGCATGATTAAAACATGCATAACTGTCTCATGCTGATGAGCGATGACCGTTCTGGACCGCATCCGGCCAGAGTCGTAAATAGGAGCCAGACTAAATCAAACCGGCGCCTCGGACCATAATGGCTGCACAAACAGCTTCTCAGATCCAATCAATACCGCGATTCAATTCTGACCGTATTTAGCCCTATTGCTGTGTATCTCTGAAGCAATAATTACTTATTACTTATTGTCGTCGTTTCCTGTTCTTTGACGCTGTGCACTCAGCTTGATAACTGTCAATATCACAGACAGACAGTGTGGCAGAATGGGAAGTCCTGCTTAACTGTGCAATAAAATGAGGATCACAACAGTCCGGGGGCAGAGATGAATCATCCAGGCATCTACTTCATGGTGCAGAAGTGAGGAGGAGGAGGAAAGAGAGAGTGCGAAGAAAACGAGGGGACAGTGGAGCAGAGCAAAGCGAGCGGCGAGACAGAAAAGTCAAAGGGGAAAGATGAAAAAAAAAAAGATTGCCCCGAGGGGCAAACGGTAAGGGGAGAAGCAAGAAAATAAATAAAATAAAACCAAGCAGAAAAAAAGATAAAAAAATACTGAAAGGAAATCCAGGAAGGGAGGCTGGCGTATGACTGAGAGGAGAGGCAGCGGCTGAGAAGAAACTGAGCGGAAAGATAAAAGGAAAAGGGGAAACGTGGAGGAGACGAAAAGGGCAGATCGATGGGAGGAAATAAAGCAGAGAATTACACCGACTAAACGCGGAAGGAAAACGATTGTTAAAATTCTGAAACTCTCTTTGAGTTCTTTGTTTCCAAACGACAACTGGGACATTCGTGCATTTTTTTTTTGTTTTTAACGCCACATGATCTTCCTCTGAGCCATTCGGATGGATGGATGGATGGATGGATGGATGGATGGATGGATGGATGGA
>VMRN01000111.1:620386-635927 GCA_010277015.1 Poeciliopsis turrubarensis | reverse complement strand
TGTTTGTGTTTGCTTGTGTGCACCAGTGATGGGGAGTGTAGGAGGATTTGCAGCGATTTCTCTGCTTAAAGCGGCACCTGACTTATTTACTGTCCACGTTTCTGTGAGGAGTGTGGACGCCACTGCACTCCTGTTAATAATCTGCGTCCGGTAGGCTCTATTCAGCCCTCCAAATCCTAAACCTGATGATGCAAGCATCAGGCATGAAGTCTTATGTCAGGCTCCGCATGTTTAATATTTCTCGAGTCAAGCTGCAGCCCGGTCCCGTGGCTTTGTCTTCCACGAGTGCAGCACAGAAAATTCCCTAACATACTGTTATAGAAAATGTTTCATGCTTCATTATTAGGTGTTGGCCAAGATTAAAAAATATATTAACTTCCACGGTTCATCAACTAGCAACCTCGAACTTCAACATATCGCACTGGATTTGATGGAACTTCCTTGGAAGCGGAAGGAAATTGACACGTGGCCTTAAAAAAAAAAAAAAGAAAAAAAAAAAAAGCTTCGTAATACCAAACTGCAGTGTGGCGTGCATTTGTATTCCACACTCCCGAGTCAATATTTTGCAGAGCCACCTATAATTACAGCTTTGCTCATGTACAGACTGATGATATCTTTGCCGATTCGGCCTTGCAGAACAGCTAAAGTTCAATCAGGAAGAGGGAAATTGTAGTTGGAGGATCTGTGAACATCAGTTTTCAAATCGTTGCCACAGATTCTCAATGGGCTTGGATTTGTCTGGGTCATTCTAACTCATGAGCTTTAATACAAACCACTGCATTGTAGCTCTAGTTATGGTTACGCCTGTTGTCCTGAGCCTCCACCAGTCACATCCATCTTCCTGCCAGCTCTGACCAGATGATCCCCCACGACGTCATGCTGCCTCCACCGTGTTTCACCGTGGGAATGACGCGCAGGGTCGATGTAGTTTTTTTTTTTTTTGTGAAGGTCGATCTGATGCAGGTCAAATGCACAATTTTGGCGCCATCTGACCAGCGCACCTCCTTCCACATGCTTTATGTTTTCTGCGTGCCTCACAGCGAGCCGCATCATTTTAAAGGTCAGATCGTGCCTGGTGAGCTTTGTAAGTCGTGGCGTCCGTCTCTGCTTGCGAATGATGACATGAAAAGTGTTTTGCGAGACCTTCCACGTTTGGGATGTTGCTTTAAAATCTAATGTTTCTTTCAAATTCTGCAAATCTTCATCCCTGGCCGCTCTGCTGTGTTCCTTCGTCTTCCTGATGGCGTTCGCTCTGTAATCTTCTTAACAAACCTCCACAAAACATCTGAATTTATGTCACAAAAATATTAAGTAGGTGACATTTGAAAACAGTTATATTTTTCTTTGGGGCTATTAGAGTGAATATAAAGCACTTAATGGATGCATATCACACATTTGAGAAATTAAATATTAAATAAATAATCATAATAACTCTCCTAAAACTCCTCTTGCATCGTTTCCATGCATTGTAATCAGGGGTTGGAGTAATTTGGGGTGCTGCATGCTTTCTGCGACCTTTTTAGTAAGATTTTTACGAAAAGGTCGCTGCCGTGGATGAATAACTAAAGTGATTTCTGTCTCAATCTGATCTAACTCATGCTGTTGATGTGTTTGTTGCCCCGTACACGGGAGATGGAGTTTGGGGCTCCAGCGGCATTTACTTCAGTTTCCAGTCACATCGACAAAACAGCAGCATGTTCAAAAAGGAAAAAGAAAAAAAAAAACAACAACAAAAAAAAAAAAAAACCCCAAAAACCCCCAAATAAAAAAAAAAAAAAAAAAATCCCCAGGCCTGTCTCTGTGAAACAAACTCGATGTTGTTCTTGTTCTCGCCTAATGATGAATAATGTGCCGGACTAATCTTCCAGGCGGGGAGGGATTCTTCTGAATGAGTGCAACGCCACTTCACTATTTACATTTAAATTATAAAAAAAAGCACCTGCGTGCAGGAGGTGAGGGATTTGCTTTTGTCTGTAATCTGAGAACAATGGCGAGCGGCAGACATCCACTCGTGACGCAGGGCGGAGGGGCTGGGTGGTGACAGAGGAAGTGATGGCGTTCCTGAGTGATTGCCTTGCGTCTCGGGCGTTTTCAGCGGAGTTTGTGTTTCGGCGTTTAGTATCGGACACTAAGCGCTAACGTCAGACATTTAAGAGTTTATTTTTCAAAGCCCATAAGCGGCGAGTTCGTAAAAACGAATTCATGTCCTGCTCACGAGTTAAAACGTTTTGCAAGTTGTGTTGGAAGCTCGACAGATGAATGTGAAAAACATATTTCCTCCACTGCGAGGCTTTTAAAGTCACTTAATGGTTTGTGGCCTCAATGTGCTTTTTACTTTTATGCGGGTGGCTTATTTTTCATTTTTATGGAGAGGGCTCGCTCATTTTACAAGAGGGGTTTAGTTCTATGGTTTCGTGCTGAAAATAGTAATAAATCTTATTTGAACTTCCTTAGCGTTCAAGAGAGCATTTCATTTAGTTTATGTTAACAAAACGGATCTTTTTCTGCGGTCGTAGAGAAAACGTTATTTTGTTGCACTGTGGTCAAAAATCGTGTTTTTGAACTGAGTGGAACAAGAAGAAGAGCACCGCGACTGAGTGATCACTTCTCCAGAACTAAATCTGATGGAACAGCAAACGAGTCCAATGGCACAGGATGAATGTGAATGGAGGAGGAAAAAGTTCCACGATTACTAACCGGCTAAATGTTTTATGTCACGAACATCTGGCATCGGCCTGAGTGTGAAAACTCTTTGTATCCACAATGTAACTTGGGAAGCCAAAAGGAAACAGAACAGAATCAAACAGTTTGTCCTGAAATGTCTATTTCAGGACAAATACTCAAGTTATTTCCCACTGAAATTAAACAAAAGACTCACGATTCATCTAAAAAAAAAAAAACAACAACAAAAAAAAAAAAAACATAAAAATCTGACTCGTTTTCAACGGTAGAATGCTCTCAAATCGACCTGATCGCGGTGACAAACGAAATCAATGACAGGGCCGGCTATGGCTGCCGAGATATGTGCGAGAACAAAAGGCCTCCAGAAGCATCGGGCGAGTCCTGCTATTGTTTCAGTCCCTGTTCTGCTCAAACCATCAATGTAATTAGGCGTTAAGAATGCTTCTGCACTTTCGAGGACGCCGCTGGGGGAATCAGCAGCCAAGGTCGGCGGGGATTAAACGTGTTGGTCAGAAAAAGAGTGCAAATGCTGTATTGATTAAGCACTGATGCCGTATTGACGAAACGTGTCAATATAGGAGTTGGGAGGGCTGAGGGAGGCCTCCTGCTCTGAGGAATGAGTGCGGCTGACTGATAGATATACGGTAAAGATTGTTAAAGCACTCGGTAAGACGGTAAAGTCAATTATCTGTTTGTGTTGGGATGTTCTGGATGAAAAGCTTCCCTACGAGAGCTGCACCACGCTAACGCCCCGACACAATGAGCTAAACTCATCCTGCTTGGGATTATTTCAACCAATAATCGGTTTCCTTTTGCTCTCGGCCCACTTGGTCTCATTCCTGCGGTTTTTTTTTTGGTTTTTTTTTTTGGACGTATTAATCACTCAGAGTCCAGTCAGGCCTCCAACTTTAGCTCACTTATTATTTCATGCCTTCATGCCTCTCACTGACACCAGATGTGGAACATCAAATCTAATCAAAGCAATTATGATTCATCAGAGCCCGGCCTTCTGCAAGCAGAACTAAATCAAAGCAGGAAAAGTCAGATCCCCACAGCCAGAGACAGATGGATACTCTGCTTCGTTTTAGGGGTTTATAGCGAATAAAATTACGTAAGAATAACATTTACGTAGCACCCAGAGCTGCGCCCTGGCTTTGGAAAACACAAAATGGACGTCTGTGAGCACAAATCTATTACATGCCAATAAGACGTTTCCCAGCGAGTCAGGAGGAGAATTCACCTGAAAATTGTGAAACAGCTGCTGCCCAAAAAGGGGCAAAACGCAGGGCAGAGAGCTGCGGCAGGAAAAGTCTAGACCGGGTCCGGGAAAAAATCCAGACAAGAATTTGTGCCGCATTTTGCACAGCGATGTTGACCGACACTCTTCGTTCAGACAGAGCTCCTTTCCAAGGAACAGCGAATCGAAGCTTCAGCCTGTTGGTGCATAAAACTGGCAGAGAAAAGCTCCGTACGTCTGACAAATATAAGTGCAGTAAAGGATTATTCAACAAAGCACTGACTCATAACGGCGGATACAAACACTTCTCAAAAATGTTGAACACCCGACATCCTCCTCATCCCACTTAGTTATTGTATGCTTTTCATTGATCGATCACAAAGCCCTGCACTTGATGTTGATGCTGGCTTCCGACGTAATGCTCTGTTCACACATGAACCAAGCATGACTCCCAAAACAGCTAAATTAAAGTTTGAATCTATCATGTTGATCAACTGCGAGCAAAACTCTTTGCCGGTGAATGACAGAGAAAAAAAAAGCACCGCTGCAATAGAAAATTACTTGATGGCTCCATTTTGTTAATGCGTCTATATCAGGGGTGGGCAATCCTGGTCCTGGAGGGCTGGTGTCCTGCAACTCTTGGATGTCTCCCTGGTCCAACACAGCTGAATCAAATCAGCTGAATCACCCCTAAATGCAGTCAGGTCCTCCAGAGTTCTGCTAATGACCTTATTATTTGACTCAGGTGTGTTGAAGTAGAGAGACATCTAAAAGTTGCAGGAGACCGGCCCTCGAGGCCTGGAATTGCCCACCCCTGGTCTATATTAAGATTGTTTCACTGATCTCATCTGCAGACTGCAGCTCCTCGATGTGCAGTCCAAAGCAGCCATATGTTGTGTCAGCAGAGGCACAGAGATGTTCAGATTCGCGTCGTAGAAACATGAGTGAGTTTTGTGAAAACCCCCCTCAAATCTGCAAAGCTTCCAGTACCAAGCGGCGGTCATTTAATGCGGCCTGTTGCGGTGCATTTGACCTCCGACCGGCACCGGTCCAAAGATAAATGGGAGGCGTCTTTACTGCTGCTGCTTTCTGCATGCGTGTTTAGCAGAGGATGCGATCCTCAAGACAAGGCAGGTAACTGCATGACGGATGCAGCTGCGGCGCCGTCGGCGGCTCGAGTCGTGATTAACATCGGCCCGCGTCTTTTAACATCTGAAGAGAGGTCCGTCAGACACACACGCAGACAAACGGAGGCCTCCGCAGCACCTCTGGCTCTTCGTCTGGAATCTTAAAAAGAGAATCTGTCCTCTCTCCCGAAGATCGTTTGATGCGCTTGCTCACGCCCAGGCTCCCTTTCCGTCCTCGCAAAAAACGGCCACGGTCTCGGAGCAGGCAGAGCGAAGACACCTGTGGCCCGTCTGATTAAGAGCCATTTTATTTTGAAAAAATACTCACGGAGAAAAGATACGGCTCTCTCCCGAGATCACATCGGAGAACAAAACAAGTATTTTTTTTGTGCGTGAGCTGGTTGGTTTGTGGCGCCCGGGAGAGAATTTGTTCCACTGCGGCTCCGGTACTAAAGCTGAATTTCATATGAACCGATACGTCAGGAAAATGTGGAGCTGAAAGTGCGTCGCTCTGTGCCTTACAAAGGCATTTATTGAAAAGCTACAATTTCAAACTATTTCACTGGGATTCAGATCAACAAAAGGTTGTTGATGGGTGTGTGGAATTCCCATTTGTGTCTCGATCTGGACTTTGACTGGGCCATTGCGACGCACGGATCGGTTTGGAATTCAATTACTCTCTTGTGGCTCCAGTTGGACGTTTGCATAGAGATTAAAAAGTCCCTATTTCAGCCTCATCTATTTCACAGCATCTTCTTCCACGTCTGCTGTCACTCTGCATGGCAAGCCGTAAACAGGATTTCAATAATTCAACCACCATAGCGCTCTCCCTTAAAGGCCAGATTTGTCCACAGCGCAACTGGTAATCGTCTCGTCAACATGTCTGCCCATCAGAGCTGTGGATCTGAGCTGGTATCAGGGCGAAAGGAGAGATTTTTAGATTGCCAGTGGTTTTTTTCCACTTGACTATTATGAAATATCTTGTGTTAATCTATCGCGTAAACCAGCAGTGAAATTTATTTAAGTTCTTCATTGTAGCCTGTCAAAATGTGGAAAAAGCGCCAGTCGTATTCGCAATATTGAGAAGCTTACAGCCGAGTTAATGTTGCTTCAAAATGTCAAGAATTTATTTGATCAGCTTCAACTCGTGAAATGTCAGCAATTTAGTGCCTTGAGTATCAAATGGTTTCTTCTCAAAGAAACCTGAAAAGTGCAACAAAACGAGCAGAAAGAGCAACTTGGAGGGCTAAAACATGGAAGTTTCTCATAAATATGAAGTTGAAATGCTTCGCGAGGTCAAAATGAATCGGCAGAGAATGTAAGCGGGAGCTGGCCCCTCTGGTTTCAGCAAGTTATAAAGAACCAGTCTAAAAAACACCGAAAGTTAAAAATATATTTTTAATCAAAATTCTTTTGCACTAGAAACGTGCAAAATGTCGTGTTCGTTCCACTGACAATCTCTTTCAGCAAAAGGATGACTTTTTCTTTTTAAAAACACGTATAAATGGATCGGCTTGTGAGTACTATTTGCAGTGCATATAAACTGCATTTATCAAATAATTATTTCATTTATTAGGGGGAGACCGAGCCAGCAAAGATGTGAAACATACATCTTAAAAACTGAATAATCCTAATTATCATTCATCTAATGCGACAACGAATGGACCTTTTAATTATTTAACTCGAGAGAACTCAGGTGTAGAGGACCATTATATATTCACACAGGGTGAGGTTTGTCTGAATATCTATGTTCTCTTCATAAAACGAATCATGATTTGCTCTTTACATCTGCTTGTCTTTGGCTTATATCAAAAAGTGTTTCTGATCAGAAACATGTCATTGGGGTGAAAGAAAAAAAAAGGAAAAACGGATAAAAGTCACAGCAGAGCATAGTAATCTATACTTTTAAACCGGTTTGGCTCGTGCGCCGCTAACAAACTTTGATTCAAATAAACGAGATCCTTCTCCCAATTTTGTATTCTGACGACTCTCCATAGACCATCCACACATCAAGGCAGACATTGCTTGGTGATTTCCCACTGCGGGTTGAATTTTTGGATATCAGTTAAAAGTCTTTAATTTATGGCGTTGGGTTGGCGGAGAGGGGGTGGGAGAGGGGGGGGGGGGGGTTAACAAAAGAGCGATGCCACATGTGAAAAAGCACATGATTCTCATTGTCTTCAAATGGAAACATATCTTGTTTTTGTTTTTGTTTTTTGAGCTGCTCCCCTGGAAGCAATAAGCTGCAGAGCTCCAAAATCAAACATTTTGTGTGTAAATATGCAACTGAATCATGGATAAAGATGAGAGGAAAAAGCGAGAAAAAAAAAATCAGGTCTAAAAGATTATGTTTGTATTTATGGCAGAAGACAGCCACAGTTACACATGTGTCTTAAATATGCTGGATTTGTACTTGCTGCCACAATCAAATTTAGCACCGCAGCAATACTTGTAATTTTAGCCTAAGGATGGTTGTAATTTTATAAAGCAGTCATCCAAACAGAGAGCAAGTGTGAGAAACAGGATGTGGGCTGAACTGTGCTTTTTGTTCGGTTGAGCAAATAACTACAACTCCAACTATGTCAACCGCAGGATTTCTCTACAATCGCCTACAACCACTAAGTGAATACATGTGAAGGTCAAAGACTGTGTGTTCCTTCGAAAACGTGTCGAAATGTGTTCTCTCTAGACCTTTGCGCAGAAGAACATTTCTAAACGGGAAAGCGAGGATCGATACAAACGGGATTGCTTTAGGAATTCCAACCAAAATGAAGCAGAACGGATGCAAAGCGCCGTCCAGGTGACCCAGCGACCCGGGTCACCGGGGCGCTGGAGGAAACTCGAGTGGGATCTGAACCTCTCTGAACAGAGACAAACGCTGGGATGAAGATAACTTCAAAAACAACACACTTCAGTTTGGCAGACTGGTCATGAAAAGTTAAAAAAATATATATTTGTGTCATTGCCAAGTCCAGAGTTAATGACTTTATTTCATCCCTGTCAGAAAACACAAATCCTAATCACTGAAAAATTCAAACTTAAGAGCGGTTCAAATTTAGTTTGCTGCTCTTCACTTTAGATTATGTATCACAATATAAGTTTTTGTTAGATGTTACATTTCCCTGTTTTTATTTATACATTCGATCTCGTCTATCAACTTGATGATCTCAGGTATTTCCTCCAAGTGTAATAACGGCCATGATGACCAAATATTTCATTTTTGGTTGAACTAGATCGCAGGACATGGTGGCTAAAATCCAGGGCTTTTCTCCATTAGCAGATTTGTAAACTGTAATCTTGCTTTTTATCCTGCATGTACTTTAAATTGTTGAATTAATTCTTCTAACTTCAGAACAACACAAACGCATTCGTCCATCTCCCGCCTGAAAAGTTTGATGTATGGACTTTCTCGTAGTTTTTTTTTTTCTTTTTTAATTCATTTCAATAATTCTTTGAACAGATGAATGCAGCACCTTCATCTGTGCTACGTATTCAGACATGTAGGTTCTGAACTTGACCCAGACCGGAGGAGCTGCACAACTCTCCTCCTGATGTGTCGGCTGATTTTGTGACAGCTTTTAATGACGGAACAAAAGTTGCCTACATAAAATTGATCTTCGTTTAATTTAGTAAGTAAAGCGGGTTTTTTAGCCTGTTTCATTTTGAAACAGCGGAATTTGAAATGCAAGCCTCGTTATTTGTTTAAACCCACGAAGACATGTTGACAAGCCAAAGAAGTTTTTGTTTTTGTTTCTTTGCGTTTTGCATCTGCAGGCTGCTGAGCCGCATCAGTGGTTTCAGCGAAATAAACGAGGGCCCTGCGACTGCAGCAAAATACAGTAGCCATGTCCCCCCCGCCCCCCCAAAATAAAACTGTCTGGACTAGATATAACTAAAGTAAAAAGGTCACGCTTGATTTAATCCATCAGGTTTTGACGGATTAAAAGCGGTAAAACCCGTCAGAGAAGCAGCAAATCATTTGTTACAGATTTAACGTCGTGACATTTTGGAGATTGTTTAGATCGTATCTGGCAGCTACAAACAGAACTTTTATGATGAACAATGTGAGTCCTGCACGCCTTCTCCACTGGCCGTCGAGTCTGAACGCACGTCGTCGCTTTGTCGTCCCAATGGACTTTACACGGCTTTGTATGATCTACATCTCGCTAATCTCAGTGTTTGGATACGAACGGAGTGTCTAACAGCATCGAGGCGTTTGAGGTGTGCTCAACAGATTTGGACACGGAGTTTCTGAAATGTTTGTCCAGTTGAATAGTTGTTGTTAGTTCCTATTCAATCAGACAACCATTTTTCAAGTCTGTCCACAAAAGGCTTAGATATAAGGGGAGGCACCGACTTATCGGTGCCGATTTTCTTCATTTTTGGAGATCGGCCGATTTTTACATGTGAAGCCGATCTAATCCACCGATCTCATCTAGCTTGGCAAAGGTCTAAGAATCAACCGCTGTCCTCTTTTGCTCTCCGGTGAGAAAGGTTTAATTGACAGACCAGCCCACCAAGTTATGCCTGCACATTTACAATTAACAATAGTCAGCCCGCTGTTGTCAACTCAACAACTTTCTTGCTACATTGAGCAACATTTCAGACCAAAGAAATTGGTATCGGCTAAAATTGGAATTGGGAGGCTAAGCTTTTCAAAAGATCGGTAATCAGCCAGAAAACTGCAATTAATTAGATATGTACTTTCACTAGGCCATTTTAAATCAATCGCATGCTTCACTTTAAACTGTACTGACACTAACTGCTGTTAGTGCTCGTCGTTTTGTGGCAATCCCACTGCATCGCAGCTGTTTTCACTTCTTTGACAGCTTGGACTTTTTCTTTCAAATCATATCAAGTCAAGTCAAAATGTATTTCTTTTCTATATTTAAAACAACAACAGTGGACTGAAGTGCAACAAATACATTAGCTCTCAGAGTTCAAATACAATAAAAACAAAACCTGGTAAAATAAGATAGAAAATAACCAAAATAGGCTAATTCAATGAGATGCTTCTCTCTGAAACTCCTGTAAATCTTCCTTGTTAATTGTGTCTGTAGCCGAGGGGATCTTCCAGTGGTTTATAATCATTACTCTTATTACTAGTTGTTGTTTGCAGATAGTCTAAGGCCATAGTTGTTCTGGCTCTATTCTACAAAGGTCTGGTTATTTCTTTTTTCCTAAAGGTGTTTTTTTTTTTTTTTCTCCTCTCGATTCCTTAAATTATGTTCGCTTCTGGACATTTATCTTGTTTGCTTCATGGTTTTAAATTTGCAAGCCTTCCATCTCTTTTTTACATTTCCTTTGGATCCCCTTGTAGCTATATGTGTCTGTTTTCAGTGCCTTTGTATTACTCCTGTTTTCCTCTGTGTTTCTGTTTTGCTTCTTTGTCTTGTTTTGAAGGCTCTAAAGAACCTCGAGCTCCTAGGCCCATCAGGACCGCCGGTAATCCTTGCATCCTTTGTGCTGTGTGATGGAGAAAAGGGTATTATTTTGCATTTTATGTGGGATTAAAAGATCTTAAGACGTCTTAGGTTTAACCCGGTGAACTCTGCAGGAACTGGGCTCATCCACAAATGCCCTCGGCGGCCGTCCAACTGTAAATCAAAGGAGCGACTTAGCTATTAACACGCTGCTGCTCACTGCAGTTTATTTATTTGCTAGAGGCCCTTTTCGTTCAGCTTTGCAATCGAACATGCGCACCTTTCTCAATTTCATCCGTTTTCCACTGACTCCCTCCCCTGCTTTGGAGTTGTTATCTGCCTCCATAGATATGAAAGCACATCAGAGTTGCTAGGCAATGTAAGAAGGGCAAAAACAGCTGAGATGTTGACGTCTGACTTGCTGTCATCCTGCTGCGAGCCGGTCAGGGCTTTGGTAATGAGAGCCTGGGGACCTGGCCCGACCTGCCGCACGCATGTGAGAGAGCAGGGAGACGGGCGTTCATCATGTTGCTTGGTTACTTTACTCTGGGCATTTCAGGATGTTTGATTGCAGTGGAGCCAGCTGCAGCGCGGCCACATTTGCAGGGATAATAAAAGTCAAGCGTTTAGTCAGAGTCATGTGGATCTAACTGACATGATTACATGCAAATTTCTTGGAAGATTTGCACCGCCAACGGAAGCCGGACTCTGCATCATATGACCGTAGCTTGTACATCTGTGACCATTATTTTGGTTCGTATTGAGCTCATTTAGTTTTTAATATCCAGGTTGTTTAGTTGGCCCCAAATTATTATTTATATCTATTTAATGATCATCTATGTCCCAGATACTAATAAATAGAGTTGCACTGGTCAGACTTCTACCGGTTTCTGGGTTTCTTTGACTTGTTGGCAACAGATACTAATTTGGATGACATTTTATTTCGTTTTCTTTCTCATCTGTTCTTACTACAAAAAAGAACTGTAGACAATGTATTGATTCAAGATTTATTCCCTTTTAAACTTTTTCACAATCACTGGCAGTGAAACTCCAAGCTTCAGTGGATTTGAATGGCCTTTTATAAGACAGATCAATAAATAGTGATAAATGATTGTAAGAAAATTCACACATGCTCTTCAAAAAGGTCTAAAAAATAAAAATCTAAAGAATTTTTATTTAGATTTTGTGGCTCTACCTTTTGTTTCACATACAACTGCAGTAATTTTGGAGTATTTCTCTGTCAACTATGTCAATTTTTGCCTCCTTTCCTTTACAAAATATCTCAGGCTCAGTCAGTTAAATGAAGAGTGCCTGTAAACACTCTTCATCTAGTTTTTGAGTTTTGCAACAGATTCTCAACTGGATTTAGGACCAGACTTTGACTAGACCCTCCAAACACATGAATATGCTCTGACCTGAACCTTAGGGCCAAATCGGGATGCTGGTTGTTTTGCTGGAAAGTGAAGCTCTGCCTCAAATAGCTCTCTCCTTTAGAACCGAACTGTATTTAGCTCCATCCATTTTCCCATCAGTTCTGACCATCTTGTGTCTCTGGAAAAAAAGCAACTGTGCAACTTGATTGCAGTTCCACTACAAATGTGTGAAAACACTGTCTATTTTCCACTTACGTTGGGGACAATAAATGTCAAAATGGTGTCGTTTCCATCGAATAAGAAGCGATACTTCACTAAAAAAAACACCCGGCGCTACTTTCCTCTGCTACTTCCTGCCATCTTTTTTGTCTTTTCCGTCAGAAGCAACGTCAGGTAGTTGATCACGCGGCTCGGTTGAGGCGGAAAAGTGTTTCCGTTGCAGTTTTGTAAAAATACGGTAATTTTGGTGCCATCAAAAAACCACCTCATCGTGAAAACGTAAATAGAAACGTGTTGTTTTTTTTCATTAAGCAAATTTATAGCAATAGGTAGCACCTACTGCTACCGTCATGTGGATCCAGCGTGTAGGGTAATGTACAGGCATACAAAAAAAATATAAATCTCATCTTGACAGACTATCTTCAGCCACGTGCTTACAGTATGTAGCTTCTTATGGGTTTCTTTCAACAGTGAATTTCTTTTTTGCCACTCCTCTGCAGCTTCTCCAGAGTTACTATGGACCTCTGCTCTCTGATCGATGCCTTGCATCATAAGATGGGTCGAACAGAGCTCTGTGAGACATTCAAAGCCAGGGATATGGTTTCATAACCTTACTCCGCTGCAGACGTCTCTATATATGTGTCACTAAGTTGGCCGCTGTGTTCCTCGGTTTCCATGAAGCTGTTTGTTCATTAATGCTGTCAGACAAACCCAGAGGCCTTCACAGAACAGCTGGACTCTTAATGAGACTGAAATCACGTAAAGGTTCTTTGCTTTTAATAATTACGTGACTTTTAAATAAAGTTTCATTTTTATTTGGGGGTGTCAGATTAAAGGTGCGTCAGGTCTATGCAATTTTTATGTTTTTTAAGATCTTTTTTAGCATAGAGCAAAATCTATAATTTTCCATCCACTTCCCCTGCGCACTACTTTCTGTTGATTCATCATATAAGATACAGATTGTGGCTGCAGCAGAACAATTTGACAAACTGTCCCAGGGGTATAAATACCTGCATTTTTGGCTTAGCTGCGGTCCATTTCCCAGAAAGGTCGGCTACGGGTTACCCTGTGCATGTGCAGGCCTATATTCGTGTCTGCACAGGTGTGTTCGCTCAAAAACAGAGACATATTGGAGAGATAAGCGAGCTGAAGATTAGCGAGCGGGAACAACGCTCTCAACCCCTCGGTTCTCCAGCCTCGCCCTCCTCCATCCCTCTCCGCCCTCCTTCCACTCTAATCGCACAGCTAATTGACTCAGCCAGATTTGGCAAGAGGCTTATTAGTGTCATTTCACACAACAAGGAATGACCTATGCATATGGTGCAGCGGTGACAGTCAAGATGGAGCGCACTCTTTACGGTTCGAATCCAATATGGCCTACGAACGGCCCTACACTGGTCTCATTTTCAGCCAAAATTTGCAGAAGGAAAAAAAATGTATAATAATTATACTTCGTCCCAGTGTGTGTCCAGTAGACGCATGAAGAAGCAGATGTTCCAGTGCCCCAACTTCCCTTTAATGCAGTGAATATTAATGGCACCACGTTAGCCTTAGCGCTAGCGTTATTCTGCAGCAGGTAAATAAAGTCTGTGTGCTCGGAAGCATCTGGCGCCTCCAAGGAGGGGAGCTGGGGGTCAAGGGGGGCCAAGAGAGTCCATGGTGTGATCAAGTGATTTGCATTTTAAATGCAGATTTGTTTGTGTCTGTGACTTCGATGGAGGGAGGTTGAGTTACTGGTTGTTTTTTTTATTTGGCCTGCAGTTTTGTCGCTGCTCTCTGTGCCAAGCCTTCATATGATAAAAGTATTTGTATGTTCAGTTCTTTTTCTGGTTCGTGGTAATAATATAATTAAATTACTTTCCTTTTTGATGAGCAACTCCAATATTCTTAAATGACCCCCATCCAGCCATCCATTTTAACACACATGACCTCTACTTGTAATAGGTTGTAGGGGGAATGGCCACATGCCCAGCAATATCATATACAGGTTTTCATACATATATATATATATATATATATTATTATTATTATTATTATTATTTTATTTACAAATTTAGGCCAACTATAAGCTGAAGACAGGTCTTTTTTTTTCTTATTTATCTATTTGTATCTATTACTGCCTATGTTAATTTTTCCTCCTTTATATTTCAAAAATACTAATTCCCATCCCCGAAACCTGAGGACAGCAATTTTTACTTTCTCATTTTAAATTATTTCACTATTTCCCAACATAACATTGTGGCAACTCTAATAATTACATCACAGCTACCATTGTTTGCGTGCCATTCAAAGATTATGTGCGAACCCCAATCCAGACACCCCTTTAATAAATATAATTAAAAAAAATAAATTAATTAAAAAAAAACTTTTTGGAGCCACCCTGGTGATCGATCCAGCTGGGTCTGTGTGTCTGCGTGGACAGATGGATTAGATAGATGTGTGTGTGTTTGTGCGGCAGATCCTTACCGCTGTGCGCGCTGAACCAGCGGGGCGCAATGTGCAGGGGTAAGGTGTCAGCCAGCGACCCCCGGGACCCCAAATAGAGCACCCCGTCCGTGTGATGCCCGCCGCCCCCAGAGTCCTGGTAGCCGGTCCCGTGGGGGGCCGCCGTCGTGCCCCCAGACCCTCCTCCGGCTCGGTCCGAGTCCGTCCCTCTCGGGGTGTAGAAGCCGAAGGGCACGGCGGGACTGTGTTCGATGCCCATCCCGGCCACGGAGCTCACCGAGCGGCTCCGCAGGCCCATGGTGCCGCTCGGCCGGTAGTGACCGAAGTGGGCCGAGGGTGGCACCGCGCTGTCATCCGAAGAGACGCCGGGGAAAGCACCCCGGGGCCGCCCTGCCGTGCTCTGCTTCCCCCCCATCCAAAGCGGGAGAGAAACGGGCGGGGGTTCTGGGTGGCTCGATCCGTAAAGGGGTCGAGAAAGCCCAAACAGGCTGCGTCCCCCCCACCCTACCCCCCTTTCCTTCCCCTCCCCTGGTTCCTGTCTGTCTCTCGGCCTGCCTGTCTGTCCGTCCGTCCGTCGGTCGGTCCGTGCGTCTCAGCAGACTCGTCAGCTCTGACTCTCCGCAGACGCAACAGCCCGTTTCCCTGCCGAGCGGAACATGAGCCGGCCCTGACGTCTGGATTCACCCCGGCCACCAGACAAATGAATATATCACAATTAAAAATAGACAGCCTCGACGCGACCGGAGGGGGTGGCCGCCGAGCCGAACCAAAATCCCCGCAAGGTTAAGCAGACGCACGCCGCTCTCCACCCCCCCTCCCCCGCCCCCCCGCGCGCCGTCCCAGCTGCTTCAGACGGCTGAATCACCCCGGCAGGTCCGGATCGCAGGAGCGCCGCAGTCTTCACTCCGCCGCTCTTCCATTCATCTGATCTCAGACATCGTGACAACTGTTGCTGTCTGTCTGACCGCCAGGACAAAAAAAAAAAAAAAAATAAATAAATAAATAAATAAATAAATAAATAAATAAATAAATAAA
>VMRN01000111.1:610220-620376 GCA_010277015.1 Poeciliopsis turrubarensis | reverse complement strand
AAATAAATAAATAAATAAATAAATAAATAAATAAATAAATAAATAAATAAAAATAAAAGACGGTCTGTCTTGGAAATAAATGACGTCGTCACCGAGCGCTGGTCCGGTCCGGTGAGCTCCAACCAGAGGACACTTCTTCTTCTTCTTCTTCTTCTTCTTCTTCTTCTCCTCCTCCTCCTCCTCTTCCTCCTGCCCCCCTCCTCCCCGGAGATCGGGGTCACAGTGAAGCCGCTCCCCTGCGCTCAGATCGGGCGCTCCTCTCCGCTCCTCGCCGCCGCCGCCGCCGATGCTGCTGCTGCTGCTGCTGCTGCTTCTGCTGACCAGACAATGGACGCGCTCAGTGCGCAAGCTCGGATCATAAACACAGACAGACCGGGAGACGGTGCAGCGACACTTTGTTTTAATTCCTCGACATGGGATTGGCCTGGATTTTTCTGCGTGTGCGTGTGTGTGTGTGTGTGTCTGTGCGCGCGCGTGTGTGTGTGTGTTGGGGTGGGGGTCTGATCTGCTGGATCAGACAGGGGGCGTTTCAGGATAACCTGCGACAGGTGTGGTGAAGGTGAACTGGGCTTCGTTCCTGTGCAGTGATTTGTTAAAAGAAAGTGTGATGAAATGTGCGATTTGCTTTTCTTACCTGCTTCCCCCAACTGAAACAGCTTCCTGCTAAGTCAACAAGTTCTAAGGGCCAGTTCAGAATGGACAGATGAAAAATAAAAAAATCAATTTTGTTGTTGGTCGTTTATCAATAAAAAAATGTTTTTAAAAATCCCAATAAGAGCTGTTTCCTTTTCTTTTGTGATATCTATCCCCTTTTTCACTTACTGCCAGACTGAAATGTTCATATCATGAAGCAATCTGCTCTATCTGTTAAGAGGTTGTGCCATGTCGATGTCGATGCAACAACAAACCCCATGACTTATTTATATCATACAGACCGCATATCCCCAATAAGGACGGTATAAACTAACGCAATTCAATATTTTATCAGTAAGTTAAACAAAAATGGGTTTGTGTTTCTGCTGGAAGCTGCTTCGGTAAAGCTGATCTATTCAATGCAACTAAAATACACACACATTTGTGGCTGCTTGTGCTTTTTTTTTTTTTTTCCAGCCCAACTTAATTATCCAGCTGGGAGGTTTTGTTTGTTTGAAATCAGGAGTTTGATCCTGTCGTCTGCGTTTCTGTGTTTGGTTGAGCGTTTTTTTTTTTTTACCACTTGCGCGTCTCTTCCAGTTGTCCTGGTCTTTCTCCCCAATAAGGTAAGCTATTGTAAAGTCCTTACCGTCATGCAGAAGGTGTTAATCTGTCCTGCTATAATGACAGCAGGCCTATAAATGGTCCACTCTCTGCTGCTCGGGCATGTAATCACACTCGCAGACTCAAATAAACCAAACACAGTCCGCTCTAGCGGGTCTCTTGTAAATTTAAGAGCCTGACAGGAAATGAATAAATTCATCCGGGGAAAGATGGAGCAACTTTGTCGTGTCGACATCCTCCCTCTGTTGCATTCTTGTAATCTTTTGAAAGTACTTACCTGCTTTCTCGGGCTTTCAGGAGGTCAATCTAAGGTTTTCTTTCAAGCCCTCAAAACATTTACAGAGGAAGGTTTCCCTTGTGTATTTAATGAATGAATGAATTATTCAGATATAAAAAGGCTCCTAACCTTAAATATTGAACCAGTGTTGTGTCTTCAGGCACTTTGTTACCCGAATCTACCAAGGCCTCAAATCAATTTTGCTTCTCGTACAAAAAAAACCCCCCATCAAATATAACATAGTTAGACAGAAAACAGAATTCTAGCCCTGAAAAAGCTGTTCTTCTGGAGCTACTTGATTAAACCTTTGCATACTGAAAAGCAGCCTCGCTGCATTTCCCCTGTTACTTAAGCAAATCAGATCCTGTTCATCTGCTTGGCGTAGTTGTTTTTCGCCGCACTTCTTCCTTTGCCCTCCCCTTTCCTTGTTTTTAAATCCCATGCTGCACAGCAAGTATGCTGCAAAGCTCTGGCACGAGGACGGGTGGTCCAAGTCCAAAGTAATACTTTGAAAGTCCTATATTTAGCCTGGAAAACTTGCGATCGATGCTTGTTTGAAACAAAACATAAAAGCCCGTTGGCCGCTTGGAAGCAATACATAAAATTAGAGGTGGGCATTCAGACCAATGAGGCATGGGTGGGTTAAAAATGCGTACCTTGAAACTGTTACAGTGAGAGGTGCAGTACGGAAAAGAGAGAACATCACTCCACCTTGACTATCCAGTAAAACCCATCTATATCTTTCTGCTACAACACTATGTACTTTCAGACCTCCTTAATTCTTATCGGCCAGTCACACCAGCCTTCCAACAGTTGATGAAGCTCGCCAGTCCGTCACGGGACAAAACAGAGGAAAGAGGACAAACAAGCATGCGCGCAAACACTCCTACCTAAGAGCAATTTAGAGAGACCAATTCACCTTTCAGTCATGTTTCTGGACGGTGGGGGGAAGCTGGAGTACCTGGAGAGAACCCAGGCAAGCGCAGGGAGAACATGCAAACTCCTGAGCCTGGGATTTAAACCCAGGATTTAAACCCAGGCTCAGGAGTAAGTCACTGTGCAGCCGTTCCACATCCTATCAGAGATCGAATGCATTTTCTAGCTGAGTTTCTAAACCACCTGAGACATTGAGTGTCTACAGTTGATCTGTCTGTGGCTGATTCTCTGCGATTTATTTCTTATGGGTCCATTTTGGATAAATTTGTGCCACTTTATGGTCTTTTAGAGGCATTTTGCATCTATAAGTCAGACATTTATACCCCAGAGTTTCTTCAAGACAAGTCATCCAGTCATCTGTGTCTGTATGCACAGAGGCTGGGAGCTTTTACAAATCAATATCAGTAACAAAAACAAACAGTCTATAAACTGAGAGACAAATTCAATATTCTTCAAAGATTTTTAAAGCAGCCAAGAAGCTCAAACTGTTGGTTTTAGGAAAACGGACTCATTCCAAATCTCCACTTAGCAGCTGACCCAACCAGTCTGCAAGAATTGAGGTTTTATTATGTCTGTCTTCAGGTGGACTGATGGGATTTGTCACGAATGGAAGAAATGCTGACACCAGGTGGTGGAACCGAGCACTGCAGTATCAACCAACGCTTCACTCGGGTTTGGATCCAGACATCCTAAAAGTGGATCGTCCTGAGCTGAAGCTCTTCCTGGATTTCTGCATTAACACAGACAGCAGCTAACTGGTGTTCACTCCAGCATCTCTGTTGTTGGTGATTAACGAATAAAAATGTTCACATCTCCACCATGAAATTCTTCCTCAATAATGGAGAGATTAGTTTTGTCAAAGTTTATAACAAGAGATAAGTTTGTTTTTTACATCCGTCACCTTGTCTTTAGTGTCTTGTGTTGGGAACTTGGGAAATTTTTTAAGTTTCCAGGATCGTGTGATGCAGTAACTCTTGCAAAAACAATCTTCAGCACAGAGTGTATAAATCATGGACCCACTGCATTGTGGACTAATGCTCACATTTTCTGTGCAATGCATTCTGGGTGCGGCTTAATGCATAATCATCAAAATGAACAGAAATAACAACTCACGCCACAGGTGTACGTCTGGGAATTAACCAATCAAATAGTCACTTTTTGATGCCATTCTTGAGAAAATTTTAATCAAAAGTATTTATTACCTTCCAGTTAATAAGTGAAAAAAAAAAAAAAAAATCCCTTCACTGTCATTTATAAACAAGCATCAACCACTTACTGTTTTAAAAATAATAGATGTAATATTTGGGTTTACTTTTGTTTCCCATTTACAAACATAATTAAAAGTATAAAATTACAACATAAAATTTAATGTCAGCAAAAATTAAAACATTTGCGGAAACTTCAAGCTTTAATGAGACCAAAACTAATTCTGTTGTTGCATTTTAAAAACACTTTTACAAATGAAATAAAACGAAATAATATATTGCAAACATTAATAAGGCTTTAACTGGACGACCTCAGCAACAGTAATACAATCTCGTTATTTGATGTCACATTTTCATCATTTCAACGAATTAAAAACAGAAACAGCAGCTATATTTTTTGTATTCTTCTGTTTTCCAGGCATCCAACAGAAACTACAGTGGCAATAAATCTTAAAATTTTCTTCACTGAATTCTGATGTACAACTACACAGATTTTTTTTACTCCAACGTTGTGCCATAACTCTGACCCTCTCGAGGGGAGTTCAGTTTTATAACTCTCCTCTTTGGAGGATTTTCCCAGGATTCATCAGGTTCCTTGGGTCCAGACTGTCCTTGAGTCCCTTCATGACCTGAATGGCCAGAGGCCCCACCTCCTCACACAGCAGCGCTCTCTTTCCTAGACCCACACCATGCTCTCCTGTACACGTACCATCCATGGCCAACGCTCGCCTGCAGAAGGACAAAGAGAAAAATTTGATTTTCGCATATCAACGGCCTGGAGAGGAAACGCAGAAAAGACAGTCAGACAATCACAGATAGCAGCCATTGGTTCAGGTTTGGTTCAACCCTCAGAGAAATGTTACCTGGCCAGCCTCTCTGTGAACAGATGGACCTGGTGCAGCTCGTCTGGATCGTTTGGATCCACAACCATCAGACAGTGGAAGTTGCCATCACCGACATGACCCGCAATAGGACCTGAAACGAAATGCGTTTATGTCCATTACGCAGAAAGGGGCTAGTGGATGATTTATGTGTGTTCATTTTTATTTTAGTTGGATTTGTTAATCAATCAAGTTTATTTGTACAACACATTTCAGCACCAAGGCAGTTCAAGGTGCTTTGCGTCATAAAGACATACAAAAAAAGACAAAGTCAAAAAACACACAGTCAACAGTTGTCTTGTATGTTCACTGCTGGTTTGCTAAGTGATAAAACTGAAGTAGGTCGAATGCACTTAGATGTTTGCTTTGCTAAAAACCTCTAAAACACCAGAAGTTCTTTCCGATGTCCTTCTCTCACCTGTCAGCCGGCTCTCAAGCAGGTCCTTCTTTGTCTCCACGATGATCTGAGGAAGTTGTGACAGAGGGACACACACATCTGTGGAGTAAGCCTTCAAAAAACACACGCACACACAAATATAGAAGAAGGATAAGGTCACTGTATCTGAATGGCTCGAAGCAGCTGTCTGTTGCAATCTTTAAAATCTAAACCATTAATAGAGGGAGACATAAATGCCCCAGAGGGGAGCAGTTTGCTTCAGATTTGGTTAAATAATGTGCAAGAACAGCAGCAGTCAATAAGACACCAGGGTTATTCTACAAAAAAAAAAAACCAGAGGAAACCCTGGTCTCTACTTCACCAGGCCTTCACATCTTTAAGTTTGACTTAGCTCAAATATTGTATATATTTAATTGGCATGTACTGCTTATAACCTTAGGAAACAAAACTTTCATTATGTCATAGTAACAGTTTTGTTTTTCAGTCAAAATAAATAAATCAAAATTCTCCTATAAATCTGAGTAAGCGTAAAGGGTTTCAAGAAAACCTCTTTCTCACTTCCCTTTGACGACATATGGAAAGAATGAACAGTGAAATAGTAAAGTGTTGAAATATGTCGATGATACATTTGTCACCCAAAACTGTCTGACATCTATTGTAATATTACTGACAACAGTTGGTATAAATTTAAAGTGATTTTTACATTTTCAGGAAATCATTCAGTCACTGACATAGCAAACATTTTGAGAAAATGCCTTCTTTAAAGTCACTAGTGTTACCTTATGAGTAGAAAAAATGTACAATGATAATATTAATATATTAAGTAAAAAAAAACTTTAATATAGGTTAATTGTATATCCTTTGAATATCCTTTGTATATCCTCTCCTATACAAAGCTAGGTAGAAATATATAACTATAGTATGTAACTGGCCTCCATCTTGCTCGATGGAAAAAAAAACAGTGCGCTGAAAAAGCAAGGGCCATGACAATGATTTGTAACAATATGAATATACTGTTAATAATATTTGAGACTATTGGTCATAAATTGATCTAAGATTTGGTACAGTTGGAAATGCATCACGTCTTGATATGGTTGACTTCTGCAGGCGTGATGTTGCATGTTTACCTTGCAGCCCGGTCTCAGCGCCTGTGCGGCGTACCAGGCGTCATGGCGAGCTTTCCACAGACGGTTCCTGGTTTCGGCGTCTCGAGCCCACTGGAAGTCTGACCCTTCATTACTCTGTGTAATCTCCTCTGCAGAAACACACATGGAGACCGTAAGTGTTTTGATTTTCAGTATGACTCTTGATTTGAAAACAAGTCATTTTCATTAGTTGGTTTCTTTTCGTTTGTTGCCCAAATATCAAAAAGTGTAGCAGTCTTAGCTTTATAAGCGCAACAGCCGATCCGTAGAGCACGGTTGACGCTCACGGCAAATGTCAGAGAAATTGTTCCCGTTCGCCACCGTCTCACACACCCGCTGTGCTGACTTGTTCTTCCAGGCTGCGTTCTGACCCGTGGAACTCCAGGAACAGAGTCGGGGCGACGGCGTAGGACAGAGAGCTGAACCTGTTGCACGCGTCGATCATGACATCATCCAGAAACTCTGACAGCACAAACACACGATAGAAAGAGAAAAGGACTACAAATGTGATATTCTACATTTTGCCAATTTATTGAAGTCGCTTTATTATTTTGTTGATGTCAACTCTTGACAAGTGGAAGATATTTGACTTGTCCGTACCGATGCGAGAAATGGGGACTCCAGTTTGCAGGATCTGCACGGTGCTGTTTACAGCGGCCTGGACTGAAGGAAAAGAGCAGACAGCCGACACCATGGCCTCCGGGATGCCGTACAGCCTTAACGTAGTCTTGGTAATGATCCCCAACGTGCCCTCTGACCCCACAAACAAGTTTGTCAAGTTGTATCCTGCAGACGTTTTCCTGAGAACAGAATAATAAGATGGCGAAACGACAATAAGCAAGGCTACAGAGTGCAGGTGATGGTTGACGCTGTACCTGGGACGTCTGCCTTTCCCGGCTGTGTGTATGACCGTTCCGTCAGACAAAACCACCTCTAGGTTCATGACGTTTTCTCTCATGGTGCCGTAACGCACAGCGTTTGTTCCCGAAGCGCTGGTGGCAGCCATGCCGCAGAGGGAAGCATCAGCTCCAGGATCTGAAACCAGCGTCCAAGAATACAGCTAGATGGCCAGATTGCCAGCGACAAGCTTATTTATTGCACAAGCACCTGACCTTTACAGGGTTCTGAAGAGATTGAAATCCAACAGCAAATATATCAAACATTAGACTCCGCCATGACATTAATAAGTCCAACAAATATCAAGCCAAGAAAAGCCAGCAAAAACCTCAAGCTGCTGTTTCTCATCACAATTATGCTTTAGTATTGCTAAGAGCTTTACAATAATCCACTAACTGCACAGACACACCTGCACAGAAGTTAGCATTTGATCAGTAAACTGCGATTCATGGAGTGTAAACTGGGAGACTGTGTGACTGACCCACTGGGAACCATAGGCCTGTGTCCCGTAGGTAGGCATTAAGGCCTTTCCGGGTCACACCAGGCTCAACGGTCACATCGAAGTCCTCTGGGTGAAGGTTTAAGATCTGATCCATGTTCCTCAAACTGAAGCAAACACCACCCTACAAAAAAAATAATAATAAAGAGACACATAACAGAAATATTTTTAAGACCTTTTTTTCACCTAAGAATGCAGATGTTGGATTTTTTTGTTTCCAAATAAACAGTTACATATTTGAAGATGAAAACCAAAGCCCGATCGGACGTGCCCCTGGAAACAGAACCTTTTTGTCAAGAGATGCATTCGTGGGACAAAGACTGACGCATGCTCTCACCTTCACCGCACCAACCCCTCCCTCCAAGCCCGTCCCAGTGCCAAAGGGGATGATGGGAAGATTGTGGTCATGACAGACTTTTGCCAGAGCACTGACCTCCTCCACACAGCGCGGGAACACAACCACATCTGGGGGTCGACATCTGCACAGAAGCGTGGTCCACCGTTTACAGAAAAGAAGACAACTCTTTTTATCGTTTTATTTATTTATTTTTAGTTTTTTACAGCAGTGCTCTTAAGATGCAGTGAACAGAGCACTTCTGACCTGTGCACAGACTCATCTTTGCCATGTTGTTCTCTGATGGCTTCGCCCAGAGAGACGTTGTCCTTTCCACACACACTTACAAATGCAGAGAGAGCCTTGTCCACAGCAGCTTTCTGAACAAATAACACACATTTAATGGTTTTCATTCAACAGGTCCATATTAGGGTTTTTTTTTTTTTATATATACATATATTTTCTTTAACTGGTCAGTGCTGTCCCTGACATTCACCGTGTATTTCAATGACGCAGTGCCAAAGTCACATGCTTAATATTAAACCCAATCACAATGGCGGACCAGGTGCGATTATTTGCAGGAAAAAAAAGTGTTAGGTTGTGACAAAGATAAACAAGCTGTCCATACTATTCCAGAATGACAGATTCTACAAAATAAAATCAGAAAATAATTAATAAACAACGCGCAAATTGAAAGAATATCTGAATATCTAAAACCAAATGCATACTAAGTTAAATAACGATGCATTTATTTCGCATTTAAACATAGAACATTCCCACGCATTTGGGGAATAACCTTTAATTCTCCCTGGTTTCACTTTGTGAACGACCTTCTGACATGAGGCTTTAAAATAAATGGATAAAACAGACACAACTCACCCTGGCGGTGTTTTCTAATGTTAGGCTGCGACACTGAGCGAGCCTCCGCCGGAGAGAAAGCAGCCTGCGGCTCGGCGTCACATTTAACCACATTGTTTCCCTGTGAACTCGGCTCCTGTTAAGTTCATCATAACAAACCACACAGGGAAGACCTTCCGCTATTTTTGTTATTTTCAAAATAAAATCAGCACCAATCAGAACTCGACTCTCGCCTCGATTACTTTTTATACTTGACCTTTTAAAAATCCTACTGCGCAATTAATTCGAGAAAAACACGTTTAGATTCATAATCCACGTTCTTATGGTGTGTTCTCCATGCGCAAAGATATGTGCAGTAAGTGTTACGGAAGCCTAGAGCGGACGTTTTATGCGTGTTCTCTTTCCCGGTCGTTTTCCTGAGGTTAAGCGTTGATCTCGAGAAAACCATCGTGGAAAAAGTGTGAGCAGAAAACGTTGTTTTTCTTTAAAATAAAACTCAGTTGCACGTTTCGTTTGATAAATTTATTTATTTTATTTTATTTATTGCAAATGAAAAAAAAATTATGTATGTTCTCCCGGTCACCAAATGAGAAACTCTTTTTTTTTTGTCGGTAGATGGCGCTGTTGATTGATGCAAAGGTGGGATCAAAGTTTAGTTTTTCCCCAGGACGGTACAGGTAGAGCTTCCACATTATCGTGTCATTGTACAGCTTGAACAGGATATTTGATAATTACGGAATATTAGATAAATATTCGCTGTCTTTGGCTCAAGATAACTGTTATGACGTCGTGACGTGTTGTTTTCAGCTGTTTCCTGTTGAAAATGTGAGAGACATCATGAGGCGCAAAAAAGTCTATCATAATTATTGACTCGCAGTGCTTGAAACTCGTAAGAAGCCAAAGTATTATGACAGGTTGCATATCAGTTGTCCTGTTTCTCCTGTGGAAGGGCCATGTATCCTGTCGACCTGCCAGCTGTGGACGGCACCGAGCTGACAGCCGCATCTGAAAATTACCTAGCGTCACTGAACGCAGCACATTCCTGCAACGAGTGGTTTCGGTCGTCACTGACGTCAAAAGAGGTTGGATAACGCTTTCTTATTCTGTCATTAACTGCATGTTTTTTGTTGTTGTTGTTTTTTTACATTTATGTAAATGTAACTGTTTTGATTACAGGTGCACATTTATTATTTATTCATTACGTACTTTTATAACGTTGGGACTTGTTGCCATCATATATTTGAAGGTAAGTGAGCGAGAAAAGAAAAAAGACACCAAGGAAATAATAATAAAAAATTATCAGCAACAAAAAAAGATATATGCCGTTTTGAATAATAATTATTATTTATTTTTACATTTTAAAGGAACAAGACTGACAATGAAATTTATTTTGTTTAGTTTTCCCTTTCAAATCTGTGCACGCTAATAATAATAATAATAATAATAATAATAATAATAATAATAATAATA
>VMRN01000111.1:549311-610210 GCA_010277015.1 Poeciliopsis turrubarensis | reverse complement strand
AATAATAATAATAATAATAATAATAATAATAATAATAATAATAATAACAATATGTTATTATTAATTATGTTAAACTGTTTTTTGTTGTTTTGTTTTTTTTACCATTGTTAGACTGAAATACTTGCAGACTGCGACTTCTGACTGATTGACAGGAATTATGGCAGCAACAAGAAAAAGTCGGTTCAAACGATTGAAACTGTTACAAAAACCCCTTTGAGAAGTCCGCCAAAGTACGTCAAAAGGTTAGCGGGTCTGAAATGTATAGGAAGGACAAACAAAATGTCCAGGATTACATAAGTGAAACATGGCAAAATCCCAGGCCAGCTGGAAAGCTACAGCAAACTACTATTGTGAACGCTACAATTCCAGCTGAAGGAAATGGAATTTACACATTGAAAAACCAAAGTAACAGAAACGAAAGGAGCTCCAGATGGGAGCCTTTGTCCCTGATGCACAGGTGGATCTTGTTTCCAACAGTGCAACAGGGGGTCATTTACAATGAAGTCATTTTTTGGGGAGAAAAACAAAATTCTGTTCATCATGCAGAGAGGCTTCAACTTCTCTGCAGGAAATCTAAACCAGTTCCATGAAATAATTTGAAAACAGTCTGGATCCCAAACGCAGGGAAAGTTTCGAGCGTTGGATGACCGAGCCCCATCCTGCAAAGCTGATCTGCCAGCTGTTACACAGGAATGCTGGATCCATGCCTCAAGGAATCCAAACTGTCAGGAAAGCCAGAGGAGCTGCAGCAGAATATCATCATGCAAATACAAATAACAGATACAAAACGCAACACCACTTACACATTGTGTTCAAACTGTTCTCTTTTTCACGTGTAGATTGCTGTAACACCAGCCAACATCAGACAGCTCCAGCTGTTTGAGGACGAACATCCTGCCTGCACTGTGCTGGCCCTTCACCCTCCACATGATCAAACTCAGGGTTTGGAACTAAACCAAACACGGTCTTTCGCCAAAAATGGCATGTCAGACGCAGACCGACCCCTACCTCTCTGTTTTCACCTTGTAGTCTTAGCTTTATACTTGCACAAGAAGTGGTGGCCTTTGGACGACGTGCTGCAGACCTCCAGTGAATCCAGACGGGGCTTGCAGCCAGTAAGTGAATCAATCTTAGAATCTGGTGAGACGTTGTCTCTTCTGGATCTGAGAGAGCCAGAAGACGCACGTAGGACTTCCTACGCTTTTGTCCCTTGCAATATAGATTGAGGTCGCTCCACATTCCAGTGGGTGAAGCATCTCTGTGCGATCTGCATCGGAGTTGCTTCTCCAAGAGCGTGCCATGATGCTGTGAGAGTTGAAAAGTCAGATTCTTTCAACACTCCAATCAAAATGCGAATTGATTTTTCTTTCATGATCATGGAACATTGTATCCTAAGGCTAAAATGATAACAATGTGAGTGAAAGGTCAGTCAGGTTTTACAGAAGTTAAAATAGTATTCGTATTAAATAAAAAATATTTGCTAATAGAGGGAAAAAAAAACTCGTTTTAAATTGTTCCATTTTTCCTCGATTTACATCGGAAACTGAGTCGGCACGTCGTCCGCAGGTGCAGTCCGTTATGGAGAGGTTGATCGTGTTCCTGCTCAGTCGGGTGGTGGAGAGGCCTCGGTCACACGGAGAGGTGTCGTTCTCCCTGCATCCGCCCACAGAAACCTGCAAAGTGCTGTGGGAGGACGGACAGGCGGTCGGCTTCTACACCATCAAACACAAAGGTGGGGCAAGTTGGGGAAGATCAGTCAGTTTCCGTCAATCACACGGTTTCTGCAAACCTGAGAGGAGGATTCAGATTGTGAATTTATTATTGAAGTCTAAAATGTTCAAATAGAAGGACATGTAAGCTTCCTTCTTTGCAGAACAGCTCAAGCTTAGCCAGATCGGATGCAGAGTGACCACGGAAATCGATTTTCAAATGTTGTCAGATTTCATTCTGAACCTTCCCTGAACCGCTCCTGCTGAATACGCTTGATCTAATCCTTGATGCTGTTGTTCAGCTGGAAAACGCCTAAAATCTCTAAATGCTCCTCTGAAGTGAAACACCCTGGGGTCAAGCAAGAGACAATGAAAAGTCTTTCCTGTGCCGTTTCAGGGAGACTTTGTGACAGCTGGAGCAGCTGCAGCTACCAGCTGCCGGTCCTGGACACGGTGCTGGTGAGGAGAAGGTGCAGGAGGAGAGGCTTCGGCCTTCAGATCCTGCATGACTTCTGCTCCTCCTTCTCCTCGGAGGAGTTCCTCGGAGTCAGCTCTCCCTTGTCGTCCGGCATGGTGGGAGGTCAGCACGCGTACTCCAGATCCAAACCCTTTTCTTGCATTCTTTTTGTGCTGGGGAAAGGATGTTTTGTGTTGCGTTGGCGTATCAGGCAGACAATGGACATTTCAGAAGACCTGTAATTATTGCAACATTTGGCTTTACTTGGAAATGTTCTGACATGCTGTTCTGACATGATGCAGCATAAAGTTTCCCATATGGGCGCCCTCATTAAAAAATACCTGGAGACTAGAGTTCGGCGTGGCGGTCAGACTGCGGTTGCCTTTATTTTAATGGCTAATAGCTCGTAGCACAGCGGCAGGAACCTTTTGGCCTCTCGCTGACCAGGTGGAGAGCTGAGTCAGTTCATTGTTTTCACCTCCAGTTGTTTTCTGGCAGGTGAAACGTCTTTAGGGGACAGTTGTTTGTTAAAGACCCATTAGTTCTGACAGTTATTCCTTTCGACTCTTACCACAGGGGGGAGATTCAAAATGCCCCCCCCTCTATCGAGCGAAACATGGTAGATTTAATGACTTGGAATCCCACCTTCTGCTCGGTTCGTCTTTTTATCTGCAGATAAAACAGCTTCAGTCACGCGTGCTTCTAAAATTGCCCACATCTGTCTGTTTAATGGCTCCTAGGGTAATCCAGCACGCTTTTGTAGCAGTTTCCAGAAACGTCTGCCTTATTAATGTAATCAAACCTGCATGTGTGGACAATTCTGCAGAGTGATGAGGTCAGAAGGCAGCAAAGCCCCTAGAATAGATGGTCCGGTTATCTAACCGGAAAACCTGCGGGGAACATGCCGACCCCCAGAGGGAGGAGTGTATAAAAAAAAGACTTTAAGGACAAAGTAAAACAATAAATTATGAAACTAAATGTTCTTAGGGCCTCACGCAGAATGTTAAAGTCTTTTTAACGCTTTTATTTAGTGATGAGGAAGTTCCTGCTGCAGCATGAGGAAGATCGGGCGCGTCTGTACGAGGTGGAGGCTCCAGGAGAGTGGACTCAGAGAAGAAACGTCTGGCTCAACATCCAACTTGGTCGCTACGCCTCTGAGCAGGTGAATGGCCCCTTTTCTCATTGGGAAAGAAAGCGCATTGTTTCTTATCATGGACTTACAAGAAAGAAAAAAAAAAAAAAACAGTAAAAAATAAGTACACACATTAGTCTGCACAATTACTAAAGTAGGAAAATCAGTGTTCTGCAAGTACAGCTTCCCCCAAGCTTATTGACTCCCCTGGTAAACCTGTGCAATAAGACCTAAAATAAATAGTTTTATTTCAGAACCAAAACTACACTGAACATTTTTAAGGAGTCAAACGCCAACGTTTTCAGGGAGTTTGCCTGTCTGGGCTCTTCAGCAGAACAGTGAACCAAAGCAGACATCGACATCAACACTGACATGGTTGAGTTGCTGGAAACCTTCTTCCCCAGACATAAACCTTATAGAAACCTGCGGTGCGGTGATTTGCAGAAAGGACGACATAGAGGGATTGTGCAGAAAGATCAATTTCTCTCTGTCCTCGTGGCATCCTGTTGGGAAAAGCAGATTCCACACAGTATGACCCATAACGAAGCCATGACCTTTGACACCAGGGATTGCGTGCAACACATTAAAGCCTTAGCAAATGTACTGAAGTTAGGTTTTTCTAAACTCTACATTGGGATTATACTGTTCTAGTACAGGCACATAAATCTTGGTCTCTTAAAGGTTCTTCCAGTAATCAAGTGAACAAGACCTCCATCTGACCGTATTATGAGTAACGGTCAGATGGAGTTTATCATCACGGAATCCACTGATGTGTCTATACATTGCATGAGCTGATTGTGAACAATGACGGGAGTGGTTTGTAATAACAAGAAATCGAATTAAAACATATTTTGTGTATTCAAAATCTGTTTCTGTCCACCCACAGACTCGTCCAGCTGTCCTGACCCCAGCCAGCCCCTGTAACTCGAGCGCTCCCCTGATACCGGCCTCTGCTCAGCTCTGTGATGTGAACCAGGAAGACGGATCCCCGAGCAGCGAGCGCTCTGGGATAGGATGTTGCTCTTCGGAGCGCACTGATAGTCTGGGTAGTAAAGCTCCCAGCAGGCCCCGGCGTTTTAAAAAAAGTTTGAAATGGAAGGAGGCTTCATCGAGGAAGCCTCGCAGGGAAAGCCCAGAGGAGATGCAAAAAAGGCCCAAAAGAGCCAGAAGAACATCCATCAACGAGTAAAAACACAAACTCAGCTGACTGCACAACATCACGCGCTGGCGGGAACTGTTCTTTCCCTTGTGTGAGAAAATGGGAAAAGCTGTTCTGTTGCAGATTTTGTGTTTCTCGCTCAAGACAGGCAAAACATTTTTAGCTTTTTGGAGTTCACCTGTTCCATTTATCTGTTCGCTCTGTGGTCATTTTACCCCCAACCTCTTACTTTATGCTGCTTGTATTTCTGAATGTTTAATTGTTTGACCTTAAAAGTTCTGTTTTGGTGAAGGCAACTCAACTATCATCAGATACAACACGATAGATAGATAGATAGATAGATAGATAGATAGATAGATAGATAGATAGATAGATAGATAGATAGATAGATAGATAGATAGATAGATAGATAGATAGATAGATAGATAGATCTGTCTATTATTTTTGTTCTATGTAATTTATGTAAAATAAATCTACTGAGCAATACAGATCTATATAAAAATATTTCCTTTGTTCCCATATTTATATAACATCAAATCTGTGTCCGTTTCTCTAATAACTTTTCAGTATTAATGGCTGGCGGCGGTGCAGGCGTGAAAACCCAGCGCACCTCGCTCTAACACGGCTACAAGTAGGAACAGGAAGCTTTGGAAACAGGAAAAAAAAAAAAAAAAAGTTCCCGAGAAGGAAGAAAAACTTGAGATTGCGTTTAAAAAAAAAAAAAGAATTACAAAATGAGCAGAATCTATCACAACACGTCTTTACAGAACAAGCCGGTGCACAATGAGAGCTTCAGCCGCGTGTGGAAACCCTCTTCCTATGAAAGGTAGGAGCTCCAGACCAGCTGCGCCAAACCCCGATAGTAAAATCACAGTTTTTCTCTTGCTGCTCACATAAAGAGCAGGACGCTTCCGTGTACGACCTGAAAGCCGTCAAGTCCACAAAAATAACCACTTCGGCTGTGATCGGCAACGTGCTAAATCAGACACTGTTGAGATACCTGCGCGCCAACGCAAATAGATCCTCATCTATGCTACTATTGATGAGGATTCTAGTTATTATCTGCTGAATTCAATTTTCGAGAACCTTCAACACGGCACTTCACAAACTGCACATATTTTAAGACGGAAATGTAACAGCTGATAAGTGTGGCGTGTTGTTTCCGCCCAGTGGTCCTGGGGTTCTTCTGGAGGGGACGCTCATGGACGTTTCCAGGCATTCAGTCAGTGACGTCAGCGGACAGAAGGTGCGCCGGACTTATTTACTTGTTGACATTATTTTTACTATATTTTCTTTTATGTCATTTTGGTTACACGTGGTGGAGATTTACTGAAATGTTTACGGCAAAAATGAATAATTGCAACAGAAAAAAATCGAATTCTGATTATTTTTCTGATTTTAATTGTTTTTATTATAAGAATGTTTTTGATTGATATGGTGTAAATGTGTTTCGATTTGATTTTGTTCTTTGTTGTTTTTATTAGGTCACTTGTGCAAATAAATGTCAGTTTTATTTCATGTTGGCCTGTTTTAAATGTATTTTTAGGTTGTAATGTGTCTTTTTTGTTATTTGATGGACTTATGTTTATTTCTGTTTTTTTTTATTTGATGCTTTATCTTTTTTTTCTTTTGTACATTACATTACATTTGACTATTTTAATATTATTTTTTAAGTATATTTTACTATTATTTTTAAGTTTTTTAAGTATTATTTTTTAAGTATTTTTTAAGTGATTTTCTGTTTATTTCTTTATTTTGTTTCCTGTTTTGTTAAGATTATTTTTCGTTTGATTTAATTGACAGTAGGCGTTCTTGAAATGCAGCATCTGTTTTGTTAAAGAAGATATGTGAGTAAAACCAGTAAATATGAAACTAAAGCTAATTACTAAAAAAACGATGAGGTAAATAAAAAGATTTGATTTACTACCTGTGGCAATAAAAGCAAACAAAAAAAAGAGCAACACCGTGAACTACAGCGGTAGATATTTGTAACTACAGCTTTTTAAGGCAATTTATCCAAGCTTTGCTAAGCTGCGTTAGCTCTGCTATGAGACTGTATTTGATTGATATAAAGATATAAAAAAGTAAACTCAAAAGGTACCAGAGCCAAACAAAACCAAAGTTAAAGGCAAAGACTTATGAAAATGAAACTCCTCTTTGTTTTCTCTCCTTATATCTTCTAAAAAAAATAAAAAATAAATGTCAGGTACGTTTCTACGTGCTATACGTCAAACCCGGACGCATCCATCAGAGGAAATTCGAAGCCAGTGGGAAGGAGGTGGAGCCGAACTTCAGCGACACCAGAAAGGTCAACACAGGCTTCCTTATGTCCTCCTACAGTGAGTGACGACCGCAGTTTCATATTAGAAATAACAAACTTTCGCACTGTGGGGAAAATCATTTTATGTTTTTTTTTTGCTTTCATTTTTAAACGAAACTGACTTTTTTTTGTCTTTTTTTTTTTTTTTTTTTTCCGTCGGTGCAGAGGTGGAAGCCAAAGGAGAGTCCGACCGTCTGACGGAGGATCAGCTGTCGCAGATGATCAACAAAACTGAGCTGGTCAAAATCACAGACCGGCTCCGGCCTGCCGGGAGCTGGGCCTTCTGGTACCCGGAATCAGAGATGGACAAAACCGAGCTGGAAACGGGACAGGAAGTCCGACTGAAGACCAGAGGAAACAGTCCTTTTATCTGTCAGTGTGCTTTAATTATTTAATTGGTTTGCATAACAACAAATAAGTTTTTTTTAAAAAAAAAAAAAGCTTATTTAGCTGTGCTGGTTTTCTACCAGATCACAAGCCTTAAACCTAAAACGCAATAATCAAGATTTCAAATAATTGCTCGGGTTGCTTTTTGAACCCCTGCTGTGCGTCGCGCGCAGCGTGGATCACGTCCCCGACTTTCTTATCCCGCAGTCTCTTTAGCCAGAGTGGACAGCGGGACGGTGACCAAATGCAACTTTGCTGGAGATGAAAAGGCCGGCGCCTCGTGGACCGACAAGATAATGGCCAACAAAACAGACGGCAGCAGCTCTCAGAGGCCCGGAGCAGCAGGGGAGGGAGCCGAGGAGGACGAATGGGTCAGAACCACATCCAGTTATTATCTGCTGAATTCAATTTTTGTCTGTTGTTTCAGTTTTGTTTAGGTTTTTATTTTTTATTTTTAAATATGACTCATTATTTTGAACTTTTAACCCCATTTTGGCGTAATAAATAATGAACTATTTATTAAATATATAAATAAAAATGCCAGCATGACATATTTCTGTGATTAATTGGCCGGAAAATGGAATATGAATTTTAACGCCCTTCACTCATGACTTGAGCCTCACTTGATGACTTCTGCCTGCCACAGGAGTAATCTAGAGTGTATGTTTCTACATGCAAATAGACAGTCATGTTTGCCTGTTAGATATTTCTCTAATTAGGAGTTCATGCTCATAAGCCGACCTGCATGTCTCTTCAGGACGATTGAAGACCAGGTCCTGCTCCATCCTGGGTTCTGATCCAGTCTTCAGGGTTAAAGCGGTTTTCATCCTGCATCGAGTCTGAAGATTGCAACTGCAGTGCTCTTTAAAAAAAAAAAAAAAAAGTCTTTTTTTGTTTTATCTTTTGAATTAAATGGCCTCATTTATAAAAATAAAATTTTGTCGACCACACACAACCTGAATAGTGTCATTAGTCACTGTTGCAAAGTTATTTTCTTGATCACTTTTTTCTTTTTTTTTTTTTTTTTGGTCCTTTCACAGAACAGAGCTCTCCGAGTTCTCGTTGTTTTCACCCCGCTTGTCTGAAAATAAAGCTCAGGCGCATAAGACAAGATTTCTTTCCCAAATTTATTCCATATTAGGGAAAAGTTCAAAGTCTCTTTCCGAGCAGCCAGAGTTTCTCAAAGTCTTGAAGGCCATTCAAAACCCTTCATCACAAACAGCTCCGTTTAAATTCTTTATGGTTTCTCTTTAAGTTGATTGTTTCTGAATATGGATGGAACGTTTTCGGGAACGTTTGACTGCTTCGTTCCTAGTTTTCCCCAAAGTGTGTGAACTGCGACTGCATATCACGATGAAAAAAATAAAATAAAATAGATTGGTTGAGAAACAACAAATCCTAAATGAAGAATCTACAAAAAAAAAAAGAAAAAAAGAAAGTTGCACTTTTCCAACTGGCACAGGATTTCTCTTTCATGATCAGAGTTTCTCTCTCAATCATTTGAACAGTTTATCGTTCCAGTAGCAGATGCTGGATTGAAAAAGTCCTGACACGTTGACGGCTTGGGATTTTGCCGATTTAACTCTGGTTTAAATCTCTCCAGGACTTTCTTTACTTGTTCGCTTTTGTTTTCTGACAAAGCCAGCAGGAAGCCATTTTGTTCTACTGTTTTTATTTGGAGGCGTTGGGAGTAAAACACAAACACTCAAAACGCTTCTTAAGATTTCTACACGTGTAAACGTGCAGCATGCGTCACGTTTCCTTGCACTTTGTTTTCATCTCTTAAGCGTAATACCAATAAAGTCCGATTGCGAGTCAGCCTGTTGGAGCATAAATCCTGTTTTTAGTCTTTTAAAGTTGGTCAACCACAGAAATATGTCAAAAATGAACGCTAACAATGTGCCAAAATAACCAATTTAAAGTGCTATACTAAGTTGTTTTTCATTTGTGGAAACAACACAGGGTCATTTCTGGAGTTTAGGAATCTTTTCATCCCTAAATGATTCAGTAAACCAAAACCTTCCGACATAAATCAGTGCTAAAAGTTCATTTTCACCGCGTGCCGTCTGTTCACTTTGCTTTTGCGAGCCCACATAAATCCCTCTACATGGCTGCAAGCTCGCTGTGCAATGAAGGAATCCTTCGAAAAACAAACCGGTGATTAAAACAAGTCGCGTCTGATTACATCTGATCTCAGTTGAGGCTCGGACAGCGTGGCATTTCCTGCGGCTGAAGCTAAAATAACACAGGCCAAATGAAAGGGCTTGCGGTCGATGTTTTATTATTAAAAATAACAATTTCAGCAAAAATGAATGCAATGACAGTAATTGGATTCTATGATTTCCACGTTGACGCTCAGGCAGACTTTCATGTGTCAGTCTGGATGTTTTGTGTGTGTTTGGGAACCAGCAGCAGCGTGGAGACCGGTTCATTTGAGGAATTTCTTTAAATAATTTTTTTTGTTTAACTCAAGTTGTGTTTTGGGGCAGTAAAAATAACAATCAAACTGTCAGTCCGTCAAAGAAAAGAAAAAGAAAGAAAAGGTATATTCATTATATTTATATAAATCAGCAGCAACACACAAGTAATCTCATAGAGGAACATCTTTACCAATGGATTGACGTTCCAGCAGGAAACAAAACAATTCATGAAGGGGAATAAAATCTATGTTTTGACTATTTGCATTGAATACACTATAAATAAGGTCCGTCGTTATTTACACAAACAAGAGCACGCCTCTCTTGTTGTCTGTGCTACACGTCGTGCCGCTTCTGTCTGATCGACGGTGTGAAATCCTTTAACTTTCATCCCTACTTAGATTTGCTGGAGCCGCCTGAAAACCGGCTTGACCGGCGATCCGACGGGCCGCAAGACGTCCGGCGCTTTGATCATTCCAGTTCGGCGGTCTCTCTCTCGAACCACTCCAGGACCGCGTCGTGGTTCTCCTTGACCCACTGGATGTTGACCTGGGTCTGCTCGATGGCCTGGAGCGTGGCTCTGTAAGCGCCGTTCATCTCGGCGTTGTCCCTGAAGCGAATCAGCTGGAGGCACAAAATTGACGCGATTGAAAACAACGAAAATGTGGAGGCCAAAGCCAACAGAAAGAGCCCTCGCCGTCAGTGAAACCACTCAGAATCGTTGGGACGTATTGCAATCGTTTGCATCTTCCGAAAGACCTCAGAGATTTGGAGAAAGCATTAAAGATGTGTGTATATGATATGGTTTTACTGCAATGACCAAATTCCTTTGCCTGACATAAAACACAAATCTTAAAGATAAAAGTTACTAATTAGATAAATAGCTGGGCGATGTCCAATAATTTATTTTTATAAGTCTTATCAAGATAGGACACAAATGAAAAAAAAAAAACAAGGAAGTGATGTGTGTGTGTTTTAAATAGAAAAATAAATTCACATTTTTAGAAGATTGAAATATAATTCAGAAGAGAAATGAAGAGTTGAGTTATAATATATTTATATGACCCACTTAGTTTAAAAGAAACTGAAAGTTTTTTTTTTTGTTTTTTTTTTTACAAGAACAAACAAACAAAGCTGAACTTTGACCAGTGGACTCGCATTACCGTCACAGTTACCGTAACATGGTGTTTGGCAAGTGACCTTTGACACATTCGACTGATTAAGTAATATGAGGAAACATCTGGGGAAACACAAATAAACTTGATAACTCATTAAAGACCTGAAGAGTCGACAAAATAAATGAATATCGGCCAAACTCTGGTTTGAACCGGACTGGTCACGACGGGGCGGATTTGCGATTGATTAGGTATTAGGCTTCGGGTTCCTCATGCAAGCGCAAAAGCAGATAATCAGCATTAGACTCACTTCGAGGTGTGGCCTTTATTCAACGTTTACAGATAAAATGGGAGCAAATTACCTCCTGCAGCTCAAACTGTGTGGAGAACCTTCTGGTGACGCCCATGACCAGCGACGCAGCATCCCTGTAAAAACAGCAGCAGCGGCATTTAAGAAAACAAGCCAAGAAGCTGAAGAAACCAGTAAACCAAGCAGAGCGGTAAATTGCTTTTTAATTTACTTTAGGTCACACGTGTCAAACTCAAGGTCGGTGGGCCAAATCCGGCCCGCCGTAGCCTTTTACGTGGCCCTCTCAGTTCCAGACTGAACACTAAGTGTGCTTAAATATTACGTTAACTATCCAGTCAATGCAGTTTGTATCGGTTTCATGCCAAGTTATGTCAATCAGTCCCTCCAGTTTCTTGAGAATTCGCAAAATCAACAAATCCCCGCACTTCTTTGCACTAATATATAATTGGGAGTTTACCGCAGATTTTTCTCAAAAGTCCTGAATAACTTTTTTGTTTTGTTATTTTGTTATGACCTGAAGAGCTGCCTCAGCCTTAACTGATGTCAGGTCACGATCTGTCCAGCGAGTAATAACAAATCGCATTTACTCTCATAAATAAGCGTGAAATATCGCAAATATTTCCAAACCGGTGCCACAAAAACACTTTGATGAAACCACAGAGCAATCTTGGAATCCTGGAGGGACTGAAAAGATGTTCAATATTATTCAATCTTGAGAATTCATTGACATTTCAACAAGTTTAACAAGTGTGGTTTGCCAATACATTTTGGCACAACCGGCCCTTTAAGAACATTCACGATCAAAATGAGTTCGACACTCACTGCTTTAGATAAACAACAACTACTGGTGATTCAATAAAGTCCTGTATCTTGTGCATAAATATATATACTTAGATACGCTTCCCGGTTACAGTGTAAACAGTGGAGACTTTATGGTGAGGAGTGATAAGCTCTGATTAAATTTCAGGACCTTTGTCCTTGGGCAGGATCATAAGCCACTCGATGAAACGCTCATTTTTACAACTTCGCTGTAACGCGATTAAATTATCACGAAGCCTCTGTAAACAACGCCTCCCAAGAACCGTCTTCTTGGCTCAGCTCTTGTCCTGAAGTGGAGCCAGTTGGTGGTCCTGCAAAACTTTATGTTTATTTGTAGCTAAAAAAAAAAAAAAAAAAAAAAAGCAGCGCTGACTGGATATGTTGTTTAAGGGAGTTCTCGTCATCAATACGCCCCCCCTGGCTCTGTTGAATTATTAGATATTTTTAAAACACAACAGTCATATTGCTAAACATGTGTGGACAAATTTATAACTCTTAGTAGTGGCAAATATTAATTTTCCCACAGACAACCCGCAGGATCCATCGATCCTCTGAACACAGAGGAGCCGTTTGCTGTTTCACAAAGAAAAGTTCCAGTTTTGTCCAAAATATGAACTTTAACTGTTTTGTCCTCCCCACAGTTACAGCTGAAAATCACCAATGAGTTACATCACACTGTCTAAAGTCCTCTAACACAACAACACAACAAGTGACGTCCTCTAAAGAAAATATATTTTTTAAAAAGTGACAGAGGGCAACAGTGTTGCCCAAAACAATTCGACAATAATCAGTGTTTGTGACTTAAAGGCCAGCTGGAATCTTTGCTGTCCGTTTTTTTTTCCAACGACGGATGTTAGGAATAACACATTTTGATTCAATCCGGTAATTGAACGAGTCTCCTTTAAATGTGGTTTGAGTGACAAAGCTCCTTCCTCCACATCCTCTGAGAAAGTCCGTGCTTTCAGAGGCGCTTCGGACCCAAACATCGACCTACCCCTGACTGACGTAATCCCAGTGGGCTCTCATGAAGTTCCAGGCCAGCGCTTGACCCGCGGCGTTTTGCGCGATGAGGTTAATAGTGGAAGTGACGTCCATCAGCCGTATCTTATCAGGGTCCAAAGTGTACGACAGGTATCTGTAAGATAAGAAAGGTTCTGATTCACCGTCTGCTTCCCAACATCCGGCATGACTGTAATTCACTTTATGAAGGCGTTTTTTTTTCTTTGTTGTTGTTTTTTTATTATTATTATTATTATTATTATTATTATTGTTATTATTATTATCCTCACCTGTTGAGGAGCCAAGTCTTCTTGGTGCAGGACAGAGCTTTTCTGAGCTGGTCTTTCTCTGAGGTGTCGGTGGAGCTCTGAAATTTCTCCCAGGCAAACTCCCACTCCTTCTTCCCGCCAGCGGCCACGGCTTGGCAGTAGATTACAGACCGCAAATTGGTATGAATGCTGAATGACAAACAGAGAAATGCCTCAGTGATCTGATTGAAAACGTACAGTTTACGCAGAACTGCTGGTTCAGTCCGTTTCCTGTCGCATCAGCGACGTTGTGAAGTAGCTCTGGATCGTGGGATATATATATATATATATATATATATATATATATTTTTTTTTTAGATTTTGTTTCTTTCAATTTATTCAACCTGATCTCAATCGGGGTTTTTCATGGATTTAACGTGACTTCTCTCCTTGTTGTAATTTTAGAAACATCCACACATAGAAACTTCTAACTAACATCTACTGCACTACTAGCAGATGTTGTTTGAATCACTCAGACATGATTTCAACATGGATTGGATTTAAACAACATATATTTTCACGCTCTCCCTGTTCTGATCACATTTGGTTGCTTTTTGTGGCCCATTTTGCCTTGCATGTCAGAGTATCAAAGCTTATTTTTATATGGGTCCGAATGAAAAGAAGTCATTGGGCTCTGTGAAGCGTTTGTGCTGTTTTTGACGCGCCGCCATTTTCTACAGCGGCTAACGTCTGAGTCCTACACCAGACACAGCTGATGTTCTTCCTGAGTTACACATTCTGGCCCGAAACGTTGGGACGTCCCTCAATGATCTGCCCTGAAATCCAACATGGCCGCTGCGCATACAGAAACTGCAGCGATGAACTGCTGAGTTTCTCACTTGAAACTTGGCGTGCCGTTAAAATTAGTCACGCACATTAATTACTGACCAACGCGACACCGATCATGCTAATGGGGCTTGTCTCACTGATTAGGGATTTTCCTCGTCGCTGAGCTTTCAGCAGATCTCACAGATTTTCTGACCGTCAGAAACGTCCTCAGTTCGCAGCGGAGACAGATCAACATATCTGAACACAGAAAACACATCAGAGAGTGACGTCTGGCGTGACATGGAAAGAAACAAAGGTTGTCTTTGTATGCTACGTTTCTATAAGACGTCAACAAACTTCCCATCACAACACTTCTTTGTTTTTCATGATCAAAAAAGATGGCTGAAAATGCGTGCGCATACTTTTTCTTGATTATTTGATTTCCTCTGAAGCTTACATGTTTACGCTTCATATCTGTCCTCCATAAGCACTTGCAAAGATAAGTCAGATTTCTTGGTTGTTCACGTAACAATGACCTTTGAACTTCTGCGGAAGAGGACGCTCAATACGCCGACTGTTCCGATTCAAATTATTGGGTTGTTTTAAGTTTTAAGATCATAATTTCATCATTACTGTCTGATAAACAAATATATTTTATGATTCACTTGGACTTAAAAGGGGGTAAGCCTTCAGATAAAACTGCTTCTACATCAAAGATGCCTGAAAATCAGCTGAGAACAGCAAATATCCCAGATTGAAAATGTAGAAGAGATTGATTTTGGGTTCCCCCCCCCTTATACGACACACAAACATCACATGCACTAACAAGCAGTTGTGGGCTGCTGCTGACACGCCAACATTACACGCAACTGTGCATCAGCTTCTCCCCACAACTGCTTGAACTGGCCTATAATTACATGCAATTGTGGACTGATACACAACCACGTTTTACTCTGGCATATGCAACACATGCAGCGACGGTTAAAGCTGCACCTGCAGACGTTTCAGAAAACTGACCGGAGAAAATCACAACAACAAAACTGACAAAACGCCGGAGATCCTTGTCGGTTCAGTTTCGGTAAAAATTACTTTATTTTTACGATAAAAGTAATTTCTAAAATCCGGAGGGGTGCAGCTTTAGAATGAGCCACGACGCCGCGACACCAAAAGACACAAAACAGTGAGCAGGCAGCACCTACCTTCCCTAAATCACTGCTGGAGAGAGCGCAGCTACAGAACGCAAGGGATGCTATTACAGTTACTGTCAATCTGTGACTCCTCAGAAAACAGAGGTGCAGGAGTTATATTTATCTCGAGCCATACTTGTTGGTGTCGTTTGCCTCCATCCATTCAGCAAACTTCTCTGTAGCCATCTCCACGCAATCTGGGAGTCCGTTGGAGCAGGACACCTCTATGGCGGTGATCTGGTTGTGCCTTTGAAAGTCACAAAAAACCAACACATTGAAATACTTTTCGTTGTCAACTTGAAGTAAACTGCAAATTTCAATAACACAGTTTTTTTATTATTATTATTATTATTATTATTATTATTATTATTATTATTATTATTGTTTTTATTATTGTTTTTATTATTGTTTTTATTATTTCTAAACGACTAATTCAAGTTTACGTTTGCAACGTGTGACGTCAAACCTTTTGTCCTCAGAACCAGTTTAGGTAAAATTGGTGACGTTCAAACGAAAATTGTGTCAGAAGGGGGGGAAAAAAAAAAAAAAAAAAAAATGCAAGAATCAAGTATACTTGACCTTCCAAAAGCAGGAAACGAAATCCCTGACCAATATATAATTTGCATGCTTCTGCTGTCAGACGGATGCCGTTGGCCCCGTGTGCCAAAGCACTCAGCATAAAAAGTCTCTGGCTGTGAACTTTATAGACCTCAAGCAGGCAAATCTGGTCATGATTAACCTGCAGACAGTTCTCCCACTTCAACCTGCGAGTTTAACAGCTCCAGGTCGGGAGCGGAAGATTTCTGCTTACTGTAACGAGTGATCCTCGGGGACAGTCGAGGTGTCTGTTTCGTTTTTGAAGAAGTCGTAAAGCTCCTCCACTTGATGTCGAAGATAAAGCTGCAGAGAGAGGAAGAGAGATTCAGAGAAGACTTTCCAGAGCATGCGTCTCTAACATCTGCATGTAAAATACCAGATCAATTTCAAGAGGCGTAAACTAGTAAAAATGATGTTATAGCCACCGAACATGGCTGCAAGACAACCCCACATAGTGAAACAAGACAATGTTCTACGTGTTTTATTATATTGAGCATTTTATTGGCGCTTGCCTGCATGGGGCCGTACACCTCGGACCGATCAAACATCAGGATGAAGTACTCCAGATTCCTGACGGCTGATTCCCAGGGGAGGTAAGCCGTCTCTTTACGGAGGAAACGGGTCGACTTCAGAGCCAGAGTCACGTCGACCTGCTTTGCTCTGAGAAAAACAGAGGATGGCAGAGACGGTTTGCAGAGACTGCTGAGAAGTGATCCTCGTTTCATTAAGCCGGAGGTTTGTTTTCACAAATATGTCTGCAAATAAATAACTCAAGACACTTTTTTTTTTTTTTTTTTTTTTACAAAAATACATCAACAGATCAAAGCAGGTGACAAAATCTTTCATTCGGCGCTGCTTTAAACGAGAAGCAGTTCCTCTTTAAACAAACACTTCTGAAATGTAATCCTTTTCCCCCCTCAATATTTTTGAAAAATAATGTCAAAATATCAGTACCTAGCCAAGTTGAAGGCATCGTCAATGAGCTGCGCTCGGTTCATCAGAGGGATTCGCTGCAAACGAGAGAACTCAGTGTTTTAATGAAGCATCCAAATGTTGAGACTCCCCAGGGTTTCACTCTCAACTGAAGACAAATACAAAGGTCGACTTATCCAAGTTACATGAAAGGTGAAAACTGAAGTTATCCCCAATAAGAAGCCCGAGAAATAATCCCAGGCACGGTTTGTGATGTAAGCGGAAAAGATCTGAACTTTCAGGAAAACATGTTAAAAACTTGTTTTCACTGCGTGAGTGTTTTATTCTGACTCTACGTCCCTCAGGCGCATTCCAGGAAACCGAGCAGTAATTTCCCCCCTGGTTAAGTTCTTCCACTCATTCATGTATTTATGGATCTTGCCTTGCCCACCACCATGCAGCCGTGTCGAAACAGGATGTTGTTTTTCCTCGTCAAAGTTTTACTCAGTGTTTACAGAAATAATGAGTCATTTCTTGTCCATCATCTAAATTTTGCAAACTTCTGAGGAGTATCTTCTCTGAAAGTGTGGGCCGCGATTAAAATATAAAAAAGAGGGTTTTTATTTTTTTTATTGGGGAACTTGGGAAAACATTGTTTATTTTTCTTACTTTGACTTTCCAAATAAAGACTTTATCCTGGAAGCATAAAAAAAAGAATAAAAAATGCTCCAATTAACAAAGTGCTGATAAGGCTGTTGATACAAGGGCGAGATTCAGAGCGGCGTAAATCCCTGTGGTTTCGTAACTCTGAAAGCGTTTGGCTGACGGTTTGCTGTATGTGTGTGTGTGTGTGTGTGTGTGCGTGTGCGTGCGTGTGTGTGTGTGTTGGCTGCGCTGGACATCATCTGGTCGGGATTAACAACAGTTGTTGAAAAAATTGTGAATGAGGCCTGGATGTTTTTGGGGAGCATGTCGCTCCCCAGACCGAAATCACTCTTGTGCCCCGCCTTTAAAAAAAAAAACGTGTTCAGATGCTTTTATGGTTGCTGATAAACTGAATTCAGACTCTGCCTGATTTTTTTTTTTTTTTTGTCTGTTCACTTGGAGGGTTCGATCTTCGTCCTCTTAAAGGACAAGCGTTTTCCTTGTCTGGTAAAACATTTCACTGAGGATAATGTGAAAATCACTGGGTTCAGCTGCTAACTCACCGATGGATCTGTTTCCAGCTGCCACAGCAGGCGCTCCCAGTTCTCCGGGTTGTAGTTGACTCTGTAGTACCCAGTGGTGTTGACGTTGACCAGGAACCACTCTCCTTTCTTTGAAATGAATTCCTCCATCTTGTCTGTTCCAGGGGAAATTGTTTGGAGAACACGATTTTAAACTCGGCACAAACCTGAGGATTTTGGAAAAGAACGCCAAACAAGGCCAGGACGGTTCTGTTTCCCAGGGCAAATTTTAACGATCCAGGCTTCTGGGCACAAAGATAAACCCCCCCAAACAGCCCCGCATGCAAACAAAACGCCAAACCCAAAGCAGATGTGTTTTTAAAAGAGGATTTTTGGTTCATATCTAAGATATGAAGCTAAGATTATATCTAAGATTTCTATAATATCTAGAGTAAAATAAGCGTTTTTCTTTCCCGTCTTTGATCTCATTATCTTTGGCTTCCAAGAGACATAAATGTCACGGAGGTTTGATGAACTCTTTGTCCTTTTATTCTTTGATCATCTACTTTTTGCACATCAACCTGGAGAACTTTTGCACTTCTGTTTTTCTGTCTGATGAAATGAGATTAATGGATTAATCTGATTGGTTAAAATAAACAGGCAAGAACGACTCTGGTCGATTCTGTTATTGCTGTGCTGTGAGTGTCAGGGGTTTGAGCTGTGTGTTCATGCACATTACCTGATATTTCCTTTGTCAGCAAGAAGTCGTTCAGTCCAGAGATATTTGACATGTATGAGACGGGAATGTCCCACGATAGACTAAACATAATAAAAGATAATAAAATAAAATTATACGTTAAAATGTGACCAAAGGGCTCGTAGTGCAGAAAGTGAGTCTGAATCGAAGCGTACAGTCTTTTTAAGGACAACAGGACAGACAGAAATAAAGGACATCAGGCCAGCTGCACAGTGACGACACTTCATGCTGCGGCTGCAGGAGGGGCCGAATGAAAAATGAAGACCAGAGTCATGCCAAGTGTAAGAGATCATTGCCAAATCATTCCACCGCCGTTTCATGACGAGCACAGTTGATATAAATAAATAAATGAATGAGCGTTCTGCGGGTCCGAAGTTATGCTCAGCCGTAATCAGCAGCAGTGATTTCATGAAGGCCTGACAGGAAGATAAAAAGCAAATTGGCCTGCAGGGAATTACAGTCTGTGTTTTAAAAACTGAATCAGACAGTAAGAGATTCAGCAGATTGTAACTTTGTCAAAACTTTAAAAAAAAACAAAAAAAAAAAAAAAACATTTTAACAGAAGGCAAAGCTATGATCACGGCTAGTGAGGCAAACAGGCTCGCATGTAAAACCAACAAATATTTGTAAAATATGCAGAGATCTTTAGAGCTTGGCTACTTTTTACGGTTAAATCATTTAACTGATTAATGCTGTTCATTTAGACTGAACAGCATTAAATGGTAAAGAAACAGTAAAAGAGAAAAAGAAAAAGAAAAAGCCCATACCTGGACACAGCAGAGCTGTTGTAGAGGAAGTGCTTCTGGGAGATCGCTCCGCTGGTGGTGTCGATGGTGATGACAGGATAACCCATTTGATTGGTCCAATTTTCCATGATCTCAGAAACTTTTTTATTACTGGATTTTCCATAACGGGCCTGGAAAGATAATCACAAGCCAGTCGTACGCAGCCATCAGTTTGAGTTCAGGTGTTCATACTTGATGCAATCGCTGATTGAAAACCACAAGACTCTTTTTTTTTTTACGTTTTCAATGAAATCCCACAGGTCTTTTGGTTCTACGTTTCCTCCTCTGTGCGCTTTGAGGTAAGCCTAAAAAAATCAGGGGAAAAGATGATGAGAAACAAGAAAAGCAAACACTGAAACAAAGGGCTGGGCTCCTGCAGTTCTCTCTGAATCAAAGCATTAAGTCTGAGTCGAGCCTCACTGTTTCTCTGCACGGCCTGCGTTCACAGTTGACACTGGTCAATTTGAGGAGGCCAGTCCGCACGACGCTGACAATATTGGACACCAAACGGAATCAGAGAACCTTTAAATCCTCTCTTACACTTGGCAAGCAGAGAATTCAGAAACACGATTTCGATAGTCGGTGACGTCAACGCGACACTCGGTCGTCTCGTCAAATTAGAAATCTGCTCTGCTCTGGTTTCCCACTGGCCTTGGTGTGATTCATCTGAGTATGGTGAACTGGAAATGTCTGAAGATTGTCTGGCTTTAACTCCAAATTAGACAAATTCACGATGCAGGGATCAGAGACCACCTTTGAGTTCCCAGTGGATGTGTGCGAGACTCTGACTCATCTGAGCCAGACGTCTCCAACCTGTGGTTCCTCAAACTTCCGCAGCTTGGGATGAAAACAAGGAAGAGCGTGTGTTTGTCAAAATATAACTTAAGAAAAGAACTTCCAAAAGTTTTTCTGTGTTTTTGCAGAATAATTTGATTGAATTTCAACAGAATGACACCAAGAGTCCCAGCACTAAATTAATTCAAGCTATTATTCTTGACATTAGGCGTGAAACTGTGTGCTTTCATTTTACATCAGCTTCCACAAATAGCAACATGCCGCAGAAATAAATGTATTGCTTTTGCTAATTATTTCAAAACCCAAAAATAGAAACAAAACGGTGGATGTCTAAAAATGAAGGAATTTCTTCTTGCAGATATTTAGCAGTGATCCTTTTTCTACAGCTTGTTTAACATCAATTAAATGAGTATTATTTAACAGGATGAAGTATTTGTAAGGATTGTAGCACCGTTATCATGGTTTATGTCAGCGCCTTACTCTGATGCCGGTGTCGAAAACTTTTTCTCCCACGTAGTTGGCGAGCATTCTCAGCACCATGGCCCCCTGCGGAGTACACGAAAAAACAACAGATGCTTTCAGAGGAGAAAGACAGGAGAAATCTCACTGAAGACCTAATATTTCCAGGAAATATTAGCAAGGTGGCATTTCGTACTCAGCAAAACGGAAAAGGACAAAATTAGCGTTAAAGGCAAATTAAACCGACATTTCCCGAAAACAAAAACTATCCCCAGCGCTGTCAAACTCATCAAATTTGACCCCAGCGATTTGGGTTCGGGACCAATTTCACGTTCTGGCAAAGTAAGAGGCGAAACCAGCTGGATCCAAAGACAACCTTTTTTTTTCTTTTGCCATCTTTGCTGCTGAAAATTGTCAATCGTCTTTGTTATGCATGTTTTTAATATTTTTGGATTTGCTGACGCTTTAAAAAAACATCAAACGTGAAACCAAAGCTTCTCGTCCCTGTGAGATGAATACGTCCGGTTAGCCGTGGTCACTGGTTAGAGGCGTCAGCAAACGCCAAAGCTTTAAAAAGGTGTGACTTCAAAGCTGCCTAAAATGTTACGTCACACCTTTCTGGTGGGTTAAAGTACTTAAGAGGAGGGCGACGATGTCCCTGGAGTTTTTTCTGGGTTTAGAGTGAGCAGCACTTCTCCTCCCCCACCTGTTTCTAGGCCCTGCAGGTCAGCGAACTGGAGAAAGTCTAGCACAACTTCATCTTTATTAGAATAAATGTAACTTTGTCTGTTTAGAAACATTTCTGGTTACAAAATTGTTTCTTTGTGCCCTTTTTGCTTGAAGCTACACTGACAAAATACAGCTTTGGGGGAAAAAAAAAAAAAAAATTTCAAGACTTTTCAGTTTGTCTAATTTCATAAAAAAAAATTTTTTTTCATGTGATTCTCTTTTAGTTCCCAACCTAGAGAAACACTCCGAATGCAAGCGTACATTTCAAACATAATGATGTTCAAAGGCATGTCCCTAAAAGCTCAACCAAAAAAAAAATAAAAATGAACGTGTGAGGCACTTTACCTTGCTGTAGCTTATAGCATCGAACATCCCGAGGATCTCATCAGTTGTCTGGACTTCCTCTGGTGGAGCGCTGAGGGGATGGGACGTCAACAGAGCGTCGTCCTCCAGCGCCTCATGGAGGTCATCCATAATTAATTTCTCTTTCTGTAAAAAAAAGAAATTGACAAAAAGGTTGTTTAACGACACCTGGAAAGTGTACAAGTTGGAAGTAGATCATTGAGGCAAAACTTTGCTGGTGTCAAAACGTGGCTTTATTTTGACATACAAAGTAGATCTGATCCCACCCTGTACCGTCACAAATATACATTCTTAATTTTAGCAGTCTTTACACATTAAAGGAGATAAGAGTCAAGAATGCAGATTGAAAAAGAGTCGTATGTCTACTCAGGTCCTGTAGTGTCAAAAACTAGAAATGATACATATCTTTATCCAACCTGCGATTCATTATATGCATTTTAAAGGCTTCATGAGAGAATATGAAAGAGTTAGCCAACTTTTAAAGCTTTAAAGATGTTTGAAGCGCTGAAGACCCAACTAAAGGTCAAATACTTTGACTTCTTATCAGTCAGTCAGTCAGTCAGTCAGAGATGAAGAAGCCGTTTGGATGAAAGAGCCGAGAAATGACATCTGCTTCAAACCAAAGATCATCAGATTACGTGTCTGGGGTGATGATGAAAGCCTAAGAACATGGAGGTCTGGTGAGGATTAAAGTAGTTCAGTAAAACACTTTCTGCTTGTGGGAGCGACTAGCGGATGATGGGACGCCCAACCCGAACTTACTATTTGAAAACTCGGCTCAGCGTGGTCCACTGCGAGGTAGGACATGTAGGTGGCGAACCCTTCGTTCAGCCAAATGTCGTTCCACCATTTCATCGTCACTTGATTTCCAAACCACTGTTGACGAAGCAACAATTCAGCAATCGATCTGCAGCAAAACTCGACTTCACCTACAGAAGGTGCCACTTGTCCTGGCAGTGAATTCGTCCATGAGGTGTAGGACGTTTTTTTATTGTACGCGTGTCATTCCAGGAAACACACAAAATTGTTTTCCCCCTTACCTGGTGCGCCAACTCGTGAGCAATGACAGTGGCGATTACTTCCTTGTGCAGCCATGAGGACACTCCTTCCTCATAGAGCAAAGCTCCTTCCTGGTACGTGATAAGACCCCAGTTTTCCATTGCTAAGGGTTCCAAGTCCGGCAGAGCAACTTGATCTGAAGGACACATACAAACATGGGCAAATCCTAAGTTGCACAACCTGTATGATTCTGCTTTGACAGATTAAGTTATGTAATGGTCTTCGTTGGGGTGTGAGAACAAGTTAAAGAAATGAAACAAAATTGTCACATTTTGCCTCGGCCCGTCAATCAAGTTTTAAAACCGGGTGCCGTAGTTTTACCGAGCTCCTTCATGCCGTACTGCATCTCAAAATGCGCTTCGTAGAAGTCGAGGATCTCCGCGGTTGTTCTGGCGGCGTACTGCGTGTGTCCGGCTGCCACGGCTTCTGGACGGGCGTAGGTCTGCATGAGAAACCACACAAGCATGTCATCTCGCTTATCCTTCAGAAACGAGATTGCGCAAAGTAAGCCAGGCATGACATCATGACCACAGATCTTATGCCGGGTTGGACCAAAACAGAAGTGAACTCTGTCGCCAGATTGAACAAGTGTGTAGCTCAACGTTATTGAAGTTTTATCAGTAATACTTTTGTGACGAATTTATGTCAGATCATCATTTCTTGGTTAATCTCAAGTTGTCATAGCGAAGACATTTTGAATGTCAGCTTCGTCTTAAAAGTCTCATGATTTACCGAGTGACACTTTATGACAGCAGTCATAAATCTTCATGAAGACTCGCTCATGTTTATGACGGCGTCGTGTCGGTCTTATTCACCAGCCGTCAACTGAAGTCCCACCAATTATTGTTTAGCAATCACTTTGTCAGCCCAAATGCTGAACGACAAGCTGATTCTGAGACTTGCAAGCTCACACTTACTTTGATTTTCACACGATTTTCTGGGGAGTTCATGGCCTGGAACTCTGAGATTGTGAGGGCAAGTAAATAACTTGACATCTTTGGCGTTGGATTAAACTTTGTGTATTTCCACTCGTCGTCGATAATAGAGGATCCTGCGAAAACAAAACGATGCGCAATAGCATGAGTCAGCGCATTAGGTCTAAGAATTAGGATTTCTGCTTGGCTTGTTGTACTTATTTGCTTACTTTCTTGTACTGTGTTTGATAAAGCGTACGTGCCCTTTCTATGGATTACTGTCAGCTCAAACACGGCCTTCATGTCAGGCTCGTCGAAACATGGAAACAATCTCCTCGCACTCGTTGGCTCCAAATTTGTGGCGACGAGGAATCTGCGAAAGAGTAACAAACAGGGATGCCTTTTACGCTTCAAAATCAGAATATTTAAAATCGTCAAACACGGGGAAATTTATTTGCCATCTCATACAGTCGAGGAACCAAATTGGGCCAAACAGTGCAAGACTGTGTCATCACTATTTACCACGAGAAAACAAAGACTTGAGCTTGAAAAACTATAATGGAGATCCAGAATATTTACTTTTTTTTTATTTAAAAAAATAGATTTACTCTGATCAAATTTCTTGTCAAACAAGTTTAAGATCTTTTAAGTTTTAGATATCTTTTAAAAGTCTTTTTTCTTAATGGTATTGAAGCCTGATAGCCCACATGGAAAAATTTTCCTTAGAATGAAACTGGATTATTCTTTCATATTGAAGTTGTTTTTTTTTTAAATATGTTGTTTCTTCAAATAGAAAAGCATTTCCTTGTTCCATACATCATCTTTGTAGTTTCTCTGTAACACCTAAGCTTAAGAGAGCATAATAGTTGTTTTTGTTGTTGTTGTTTTTAATCACTTACCTTTCCTGTATTGTGTCATTGACAGCATCCAGGTTGGTTTCTGTATATTTGCTCACATACATTGCTTGCAGATACTCAGATATTTCTCCCTCAAAGGACAGAGTCAAGCTGTAATTCCCGTCTGTCTTTAAGTTCTCCTCCAACTCAATCTCCAGGAAGTCACTCTCGTCCTCGTGGTATTGGTGTGAGAGGACTGTCAATGCAATATTCTCGTCGCGGTCCGTCACCAGCAGGGACGTCACGTTCAGCTCGAAGCTGTGCAGGTAGATGTGCTTCGTTGGCTCGTGGCAGCGGAAGAACACGGTCGAGCTCCCGTTGAAGAACAGCGTCTGGTTCGGGGTCGTGACGTTCACCTCTTCCACGATCCTGCTGTAGAAGTGAGGATGGAGGAGGATCTCGTACCGATCGGGAATCAGGGACCTCGGCAGCCGCATGACCGGCGGCGGGGCCAGAGTCGTCGTCGGGACGGTGGGGAGCTCCGTCATGTTCAGGTTGGACGTCTGTATCTCGAAGAGAATCATCATGGAGATCATCCCACCGATGGCGGAGACCGTCAGGACGACGAAGGCGACGGCCAAACCTTTGGACAAGGCGGATTTTCGCGGCATTGTGGCAGCTTCCTGTGGCCAGCCCTGAGGCGTCGCAGCTGGAGCTGAATCTCTGAGCGCGTCTTACCTGTGAACTAAACCAACTTATCTGCAGGCATCCACCTTATTTCTCCCTCATAAACAGGGCTTGGCCTTGAAATTACAGGTCTGCGCTTCAGATTAAGCATTAACCTGGGCACTGCCAAAGGAGCAAAGAGTAAGTGTTGGAGTGTGAGAGGGCGATGTTCATTGGAGATAGCCAGCCAGTGCTCTCTCTCACACATCTGGAGGCGGTTACTTGGTGCTCACCACTAATGCAAGGGTTAGGTAAACCTCAGGGAAGGCTGCAGTTTCCAAACCATCACACTTTCCTCGCTTCCCCTATTTATAAACACAGCACAAACTGTAAAAACAAATATCACCAAGCGTCCGTCGCGACACGAAAGAAAACGAGCGTCTTCTGCTTGCAGCAGGAGTCCAGGTGTTCAGTGTGCCACCATCGTCAACCTCCGCCCCCCACTTCCCCAAAGGGTTCCCATCCCACGGGTAAAGCAGGTCCTTGCTGGGGAGGCTTCCAAAGACGTGCGTCCGTAAGAGAAAAGCTCTGCGAGATCGACGAGCTCACAGCAAACAAGACGCAAATGAGGAGAGGATGTCTGAGGGGGCTGGATGAAAGAGGTGGAGTGGAGCAGAAAAAAAAAAAAAAAAAAAAGAAGAAGCGGACTGGCTGCAAAGGCTCGTCCTGAGGGAGGCCTCGACCACCGTCATCTCCGTGCTCCAATTTCTCACGAGGGGCTTACGAATCGGCAAACAGATATAGGAAGAGGTGGTTGTTTGTGGAAAGACCACATGTTCAAGTTTCAGACAAAACGTTGTAGAGACATACACAGCCTGAGACTGAACTCTGGTGAAGCACCTTAGACAGCGTTTCGGGGGGTTTTTTTGTTTTTTGTTTTTAATTTAGGCCACATATCAGGTTTGGCCGCCTTACAGGTAGGTGTCTTCTGTTTTACATTTATTGTCACACCTTCATATCTGGTGCCACGTGAAAAAATACTGAACTCCTGCACCTCGTGAGTGATGACCCTACTTTGGCAGGAACAGCTCCCGTCGAGCGTTTGAAATACATCTTTCACACGCAAGTGAAGCTCCGCTCTTCCTTCAAGCGACCGTAATTCAGCAGGAATGGAAGCTTTGCAAAGTTAATTTAAGGTCTTGCTGTGGAAGCTCAGTCAGATGGCCAGGCCTCTCCTTCACCTTCATTTTGTTTATGGCCATTTAAAGGTCGACTCGCTGGGGAGCTTCGGATCATTGTCCTAGGACCTAAGTGAAGTTGAGCGTGTGGTTGCCGACTTGTCTCTATAATTCTCCACTGGGATTTTCTGGTAGAGCAGAAATGATAGACCATCACTTGACCACCATCATGGTTTACTGTCAACATGGTGTTCTTCATATAATGGGAGGCACGCTTTTTTTTTTTTTTATCAGTCCACAAAATATTTTCCCAAAAGTCTTAGGATCATCAAGATGTTTGATTTGGACCTTTGGTTTGTTTTGGTTTCCAGACCGTTTTAGCTTAGTTTCTTTCTTGCTGTTAACCGATGTAATGAGGCCTGCAGTGCTTCAGATGTTCTGGGATGTTTGTGGCCTGCCAGATGAGCAGCCGTTGCACTTTTAGAGTGATTTTGGTAGACCAGTCACATCTGGGACGGTTCACCACTGTCCTACGCTTTCCGCATTTGTGGATTACTGCTCTTGCCGTTAGAGATCCCTGGAGTCCCAAAGTATTAGAAATGACTTTTGAATGTTTTTATGGAGCGTTTTTAGCCTACTTCAGGCTGTCAGACATGTCCTGTCTCGCTTTCTCAATTCTATACATGTGGTGGTACTCAGGTCTGGGGTAGGTGGGAAATTAAACTAATGTTTCCAAAAAAAAATATGGTGACTCTTGGTTCATGACTTACCAAGGCGGCAATCAACTTTTCTTTATTTTACAAAAGGCCTGTTGGTTTTGATAGCACTTTTCTCTTAATAAATGAAAGAATACATTGAGAATGCATTTTGTATTTACTCTGTCTTTGAGAGAAAAATAGTAAAAAAAAAAAAAAAAATCGGCCCGATGAGAGACGGCAGAACATTTCCACAGTTTTCGAGAACACTTTGGGGTTTCCTGCATTTATTCCTGAAGTAGTTGCAATAGCAGAAATAAAAAACAACAATGAAAAAAAAAAAAAAAACATGAAAGGCCTGTCAGTTTATTCTTAAAAACAAGTGGGCCAGATTTTACAACATCTGTGCAAATGTCAGCGCCTCCTGCTCGTGTGAAGGACGAATGAATTCTCAGAAACGGAAAAAGGCTCGTCAGTCATATCATTCTGCAAATCTGAAGTGACACTGGTGTGGTTAGCCGGGGAAGAAACCTGACCACAACAGAGCAAAAATGAAAAACGTCAAGCTGCTCTCACACACATTAAATACCCAAAAGCTCACTGTGTTACACCATGCAGCAGCAAACACAGAAATCTTCACGACCAAATCTTTGAAAACGGGGACATCTGCTGGCCTGGAGGAAAACTGCGGCTTAAACTGACCGGATTTCTCTGCAAAGAGTCTCGGAATGTGATGCGTCGCCCTCTTCCTGAATAAAACTTTCCATGAAGGCGACAGAAATGTGCAAAATGTCTGCAAAATCAAGAGCTGCGGGAGTTCTTCACTCAAACACCATGAAAACAAATACTTCAAAAAAACAAAAAAAAAAAAACAAAAAAAAACACACACCCTGCCGGGTCCCTTTGCTGGAGGAGGAACGGCACGAACAAAACAAACTGTAAAGGAGCTCCAGCGATTTTTGAACAATGTGGTCCAGCACTGGAATTAAGTCTCATTTTGCATTCCTGGCCGGCTGCGATTGGAATTACGCCGGCTTAACAGCAAAAAGTTGAAAGTATTCAGCAGCAGAGTCAGGGAGCAAAAACACACAAACCGTTTTCAGCTCATTTCCAGACTGGAGCTGCTCTGCGGCTTTAGTTAAAAAGCCCACTGAAACATATCTTACAGCAATGTTCAGTCCTAAATATCGACTGCATGTTTAACTTTCACCTCATCTTTTTTGTGCAAACTTCTCCGATGCTTCTCCGTCACTTATCTGAAGATAAATAGAACTGTATTTCATTTAAACAATCAAACAAACATGAATTTTATAGCACAGGGCATGACACGTTTCAAGGTTTAGACGGCTAAATCTGGAGAAACTGGTAGAAGAAAGGCAAAATATTTTTGGAGAATTGTTAAGACACTGTATATATTTTTAAGAAAAAGGAGCAGAACGTTTTTAATTTAAAAAAAAAAAAAAAAAAAGATAACTTTTTTTTGTAATGTTTAAATTCATTTGCTTTTCTCCCTGAAATATTACAAGGTCACTCTAATTGGGATGAGTCCTGTTCTTCGCTAAATACAATTTGATAAAACACAATTTGTGATACATTTTCTTTATTTTACTTTAATGTAAAAACGTAAACATTAAAAGTGGAGTTGTTGAGTTGAAATAATTTGCTTAAAACAGGTAACAGTGCTCCTGAAGCAGGACTCAAAAGTAAAAAATAAGCCAAACATGATACTGCGAAGAAGAGCAAAGGATTACATAATGGTTACCGAACTTTATGCTTGCAGCTCTATTGTCTTGTTTTCTATACTTTTCAAGGTGGTTTGTGTTTCTACAGTGGAATATAAAACGATGCGCTTGAAGCATGGATATTTGAGACCAGTGCGGTTGCAAAGGATGCCATCTAAATATAGATACGTATAAAAGTCACCCTTCATTTAAAATCAGTTGTTTTGTTTTTTTTATATTAACGGAATAAGAAAAAAAGTCTGGGAAAAAAAATGTCCGTGCTCCGTTTTCCTTTTTTTTTTTTCTTCAAGCTTCCTTAAAAATTGGGATTGAAATGTCAAACTTTTTTTTTTGACTGTATAAACAACATGTTAAAAGAACATTTGTTCTAAAATTTGGATTTTTTTATCCCCCCTTAATTTCTGACTGTAATCCTACAGAAACGCCATCAAAGCAGTGGAGATTACAACCCAAATGACTAAGAGAGCCACATTATTGCTGATGATTATCATTTTCATTAAAGTTTTATAAATATTCAACTGAATTCAAAGTTCATGCATGAAAGCATAACGCTTCATCTGGCACGAAAATAAATCCTGAAAATATTTTGCCTTTATTCTCCGCTGCTCTTTTCCTTGAAAACAAATGGTTTCGAAAGCTTCCAGCTAAATAATGGCGATTTTATTCTCCATCCAGTCCTGATCCAGGTACTTGAGGCTCTGCTCGTTTCCTAACCAGTGCAGCAAGCGGAGCCCGATCGGAAAGAAGCGCCGCTGCTTTTTGCAGATTCATCAAATGATCACAGAGCCGCTGCGCGTCACCGCCTCAATCCTACGTGTGTTTTTACACAAAGAGCAGATTCCAGTTTAGGAACTGGGAGGATCCTGCAGTCACATCCTATTTTACTTCTGCAGCAGCACACAACTTTCTGTGTCCTCTTGCAGAATCAGTTTGTTGGAATAAGAGCAACAATGTGGGGAGTAAAAGCAGCGGTTTTTGCTTTGGCTGGAATTCGCAATACACAGACGGATCTTCGGTCTCAGTCAGCTGACTACCACAGCCAGCTGTCTAGATGCTGCACACAGTAGCAGGACTGTTCCAGGATGGCCGTCAGCTCCCCGTAGCTCTTCTCCCTCCACGTAGGTAGGAGCCTCTCGTTGTTCAGGGCCTGAAGCTTTGGCGTCCCCTGCTGGAGGACGTGGTACAGACAAGGCCACCTGCTCTGGATCCGGAGCCGTGTCCTGCGATCCAGCGTGATGCCTCGCACTATCTTCTTGGCTCGGAGTTCTCTCAGAGCCGGCAGCTTCAGGCAGGAGAAAACCAAACCGCGGCTGGGCGAGACGTCCAGGAACTCCAGAGACTCCGATTCCAACGTGTACGAGATCCCCAGGTTCCTCAGCGGCACCAGGATGTGCAAAGTCAGCGACTTTAGGTTGGGCAGGGATTTGGTAAGCGTCTGGAGCGTGGAGGGCGTCACGAGTTTGAAGACCCAGAAGTACTTGAGCTCGAGGGTTCGTAGCTGCTGGAACCGGGTGAGCAGGGACACGGACAGATCCGACCAGTCGAAATGTAAACGCATCTTGGAGATTCGCGGGCAGCTGTGGGTGAGTTTGCCGAGCAGCTCCTGAAAGCTGGTCACCTGCCAAACCAAAGAAAAGAAGAAAGTTCCTGCTTTAAGCTCAGACTGCTGGAGAACATAGCAGCCACTGTTTACCAGGTGCCATTTTGTCCCAGGGATGGCGGTATGGCAACAACTAACTTTGGGAACTGTTCCTTTTATGAAGACAATACCAGTCAAAAATAATACTGTTAATTACCTGGTCCATCTTGGTGATGCTGTCCTGGTGTGAACTGGAGCTGGAGTGCACTCTTAGGTCCAGTGGCTCGAAGAGGGTAAACGTCCAGTTGAGGTCCAGATGGCTCAGGTCTCTGCAGTGGACGTTGTCCAGCAGGTGACTCAGCAGTTCGCTCCACTTGTTGCAGCGGTCTCCCAGGTCGAAGCTGGCCTTCAGCGTGAGCAGGCTGGCCCGCCGGGAGATCAGGTGGTGGGTGTAGTGGTGGACCCAGGCCTTCCACCGCTCAAACTCCCGGTTGGAAACAAGCAGCCCCTCCTGACCCAGATGGAAGGCACCGCGCCGGGAGTAGTCAGCAACCCGCCACAGTTTCCACGACCGGACCAGGCAACTCCAGCTCAGGCAAACCAGCGCGCAGCTGCATTTGTCCACCTCGTTCAGGAAGGACAAGACGTGCAGCTGGCACTCCACCGGCAGCGAGTTAAAGGGGAAGACGTCGTCCACGGCTTTCCGCCTGCTGCTTACTGGGACGAGAAGTTTTTTCTGCGGCGACATTTTCGACGGCTAATTAAAGGCTTGCGTTTACTGGTGGAGGTCAGAATCTCCACCAGAAGGTCCTGTGTTCTGGCTTTGCCATGAATATTTCTGCCCTGAAACACGATAAAGACAAGAGAGTTTATTTTAACCACGTCGTAAGAGCGGCAAATATTTCAGCTTCTGACTCCTGAAATTTGGGACCCTGACGATGTCTAACGTCAGCACTACAAATAAGCATTTTAATCAAGAGCATAATGATAAAAATGAAACAGAAAACAAATGCATAGAGATGAAGCCTTTTTGGTTTGTTTGTTTCTTTGACTAGAAAGAAACAAAATATACTTACGTCTGAAAAGAGGACCTCGGATCAATAAACAACGTTCTCCCTTTTCACAATCCCACCAAGGCTCTGTTTATCCCTGCACCTTTTCCTTCCACTGAATGTTTCGACAATATGGTTGTTCACAACACACGGGATCAGTCAGCTTCTTTAGCCGTAAACTTTTGTGGCCCACAATCCCTGTGGATGGTGTGATATATTGTGGGTGGGAACACTGCCAAATCCCTAACGATTTTCTAAGGCACACATAAAGTAGCAATTCTGTTTAAACTCCTTTTTTTTTTTTTTTTTTGGTGCGGTATTCAGACACATTTTGACTTTTCATAAGCTGTAAGCCATAATTCTTGATACTACCAGAAATACATGTGTGAAATACATCACTGTGGAAAATGAACCTATTTGAGTTTTACTTTAAGGAGACAGTTGCTCAAATAAAAGTGTTGGAATTGTATTCTATTTTACTCAGATGCACACATATTTTAATTGTGCTGTTGTAAGATTTTAACATAATAGTTATTGGGGTTTTTTTCTCTCCTATCTTTTGGGCAGTGGAGAGGGGATTTACCGTGGTTCTGATTAACAGCTGGCAGTGAAAGTCCTGAGGAGAAAAAACTGTTACTGGATTTACACCAGATTTGCTTTGCAGGGTTTCTGGAGATACATACATTATTTAACTCTTTTTTTTTTCCGCCAACGTCGGCATTCATTAGACTTGATGTTGCTTTTCCACACACAGTTGTACAAACGTTTCACAGGCATGCACTGACAGGAGTTCTGGCTCATGTGGCGTTCACTCGGTCTCTGATGACATAAAAACCCGACCAAATACCTACAATACTCTGAAGCTCCAAAGAGCAAAACCTTTTTCTTTTTTCTTTTTTTTTTCCCAAATTGGCAGGCAAGCCAAAAAAAATAAACGGATTTAAAGTTGGGCAACATTAAATGTCGAAACTAATTTTCTCTGTGCAGTGTTCTGAAAAGCTAAGCCTCTTATATCTGTGGCTTATCCCTCTATGTTTCACTGGTCATACAAAGCAAGACTAGTTTCATGTTTAAAGCACCAGGCAAGTAAAGAGATCTACAGATTGCTTGATAAGCTTCATCATAGCAGACCACTTCAACTTAAGAGTCGGAATACTTTAAAATGGACATTTATAACCCTGAATGTAATTCAGCAAATTACATTCAACATAAAGTGTTGGGCATAAAGCAGAATTCATTCTTCCTACACATTTTATTTTATTTTATTTTTTTCACATTTTCTAATTTCATAATTTCTAAGTTCACTGTTTTTTTCTCTGGGAACTTCTGGACACTTATTGATGTCTACCTTAAAATATTCGCTGGTAAAACACATGCACACCTCAGTTGATATTTACACTTCAAAAGCTACAAATATCAATACGGAAGTGCCACAATAGCTGCCACCATGTGAGCTCGGCCCTGCTGGACTTGCTCCCAACATGAATGTGATGTAAAACCGCATTTCGCAGGCTCGCCTTCACATATCAAAAAACAGTTGGATTATAGCTTTAGCGTACTGGACCATGCAGGCCCTTTATTCACATCCTCGCCTTCTAGTTTCTTTAAGAGCACTCTGATAAAGTCTAAGCGTTTTGCACAATAAAAGGCTACATGCAGAGTCTTATGGATGCACACTGCACAAACAGTAGCTTTAAGTAAACGCGTTACCTTCAGCTGGAAGAGGAGAGGCTCCGAGTTACACTCGGTTTTAAAGCTAACATGCTAGCAGACAAAGACTTTCAAATTCAAAACAAATAAAGAACTAAAGTCGAGGTTTTATAGCATTAACTGCATACGCGAGTGAGTAAGTAACTGTTAAGACACCGATAAAAACAATACGAAAAATAAAATATGTTTTAAAAAAAACAGAATAACTAGGCCGGCTAGTTAGCTTCAGAGCAGCTGAGTTCTGTTGTTGTTGTTGTAGATGAAGGCGTCATCAGCACGTTCTGTCAGAGGAACGCTGGTGCGAATGTTTTATACACCGGAGCTGCACGGAGGGCCGGAGCTTAGAAAGAAAACGGCAAAAGAAAAACATAAATACATTCTAAATGTCGAGCCTCACAAAATTGGCAAAGAAACCAAACTCCGAAACTAAAAATGTCCTTTCATGGAAAACATTGAATATAAAGAAGACGTACGAAACTGACGAAATGAGAAAAAAAAAATCATTTGAATCAAAATCATTGAAAAAAAATCAAGCACGGGCTCCCCCTGGTGGAGAAAAGAAGTTAGCCATTAACGCCTTTGTGTTGGTGGTTTGTAGTTTTCTTTTTGATTTTCGAATCAAGACCACTTTAAAAAAAACAAAACAAAAAAAAAACAATCAAGCGCATTTAAAAAATAAGTGGTAAAGGAGGATTTAGTTTATTACAATTTAGTATGGTCTTTAGTAAACAATAATTAGTTCTCTGTTCAGTTTAATAGCCAATTTGCAAAAAATAATCTACTATACATGAAAGCTGAAATGCTTCCATATAGTTTAAATTTACAATTGTGCGCAGAATGCATACTGTTGAAAAAGAAAAAACAGAGAAAAGCCCTTTCTGTTTTGTAACAACTGTGGAAGTGAGTAAATAAAACCTGGAATTCTAATTTCAGTGCTTCTTTCGTCATCATGTTGCGGTTTTCTACTTCCCTGTGTTGCAGGGATTATGAACATTACACTACCGCGTGGTTCTGGTGATGCTGGAGGATTTTTTGTTGGCGGGGGGCCATTTCGTGTTACGTGAGAAACGAGACAGAAATGCTGAACGTGTTCGTGTTGCATTCAGAGACTCGTTGAAAATATCAGAGAACAGCGAGCGCTTCACAGAGTCCGTTATTTTTATTTATTTTTGTCTTGTTTTGGTATCTGAATAATTCGAAATATTTCATATTGTGTGAGAAATTAAGAGATATGAGTAAGAAATACAATTACATTTTGTTAAAAAATGTTTTTTTAAATAAAAGTTACATTAATGAAATGAATTAAGGTTGTTGGCTGGCTCTGGTTGTTACAGATTTAGATAGGCTTTGAAAGCTGTACTGCTAAATTATATATATATATTATTATTATTTTTTTAAATACGACATGATTATTTCCAGTATTGACCAAATTAATTATTTTTATTCATTCTCAAGTGCTTGAAAGACCGTATAAAGCATTCTGAGTGCCACTGTGAACCTGGAAAGATGCTAAAAGTTTGGCATAAGGCAAAAAAATACATAAAAACAAAATTGTTTCCTTTTTTCATCGCGTGATTTTGTGTGTGTGTGTGACTTTGTCTGTATTTCACCGTCCTATAGTTATTTTTTAAAAGCAAGAAATTGAAGGGAACCGTTCCACTGTTTTTTTTTCTACATTTTCCCACACTCTTTGAACGCATCGTCAGATTTGTTGTGGTTCTGATAGAACCAATCAGAGAGCAGAACGGGCGGCTCCTTCTAGTCCCTGCGCGCCCCGCCCCTTCCTCTCATAGTCTGCGCATCCCTCATCCTCGCTTCAGTCTCTGCTGTTCCAGGCTCGGCTTCGTCGCTCATCTCTTCTGATATTCGCGCTCTTTGGCGTTTTCAAGTCGACAACCACGCAGAAATATCGAATAACAAAAAAAAAAACGGGGCTTCGCTTTCCGTGAGCATCTCGAGAAAATCACCGAATTGAATCCACCTGCGACACAATCCAGAACGTGGACACTGCGGGTTTAGTTATTTTTTTCTCTCTTTCTCTCTCTCTCTCTCTTTTCTTGCTTTGCTGCTTCATAGACAGAAACATATAAATAAACATGAAAACCAAATTTATCAACGGGGTGTCGTCGTCCCCTTCCATGTCGCTGGGCCTCCTGGTGACCGCCAACGCGCTGCACGTCCAGCCCGACACCCAGGAGGACTCCAGGGAGCCGGTGCGGCCCGAGCAGCCGGACCCGGAGACCCGCCGCAAGGCTTATTTGTGGTGCAGGGAGTTTCTGCACGGAGCCTGGAAAGAACTGGCCGAGGAGGACTTCGAGATCACCGTCATAAGGTTGCAAACGCGTCCGCTCCGTCGGGCGTTTTTCTGTTGGATCTATTGTGTGCAAGGATGAAGGGGCTCAAGCCAATAATAATGAGTCAGAAGAGCCATGCGACGCTCTCAGTGTATTGAAAATGATTGAATGCCTCTGGTTAATTTAGTGAGGCGAATGACTGAAATTTGTCCTTCCAGATCTTCTTTAAACATTTATTTATTTATTTTGTATATTCTAATGTAGGTTAAGGAGAGCAACGTCGTTTTTTTCTTTTCTTTTTTTTTTGCTGTTCATTTTCAGTGTTTAATGTGAAGCTATATAGAAAAAAAAATGAATTATGCCCCATTTGAACTTACCGGATGTGACGTTTAGGTAATTTTTATTTTATTTTATTTAAGGTTCTGCAGATGTAAATTGTAAATTTCAGGTGTTCAGTTGAGTGGAACTAGTCATTCAGTCATCCTCATTGAACCTCAGATGTGCCTTTAGATGTTTTTCCGGTTTATCGTCAGAAGAGTTGAATGGTGAAGTTTGGATGGAATCAGGTGTACATAAAGTCTGCAAAAGAAAAAATAAATGCAAGCTTAAATGTTTGGTTTAAATTTAAACTGACTTTGGAGGCTTAAGGTGAACATTTCTGGTTCAGATGTTGACTTCATGATACCCAATTCAATAAAACTGATCACCTTTATACTTACCAGACGATTAGCCCTCCATGTTATACTTAAAGAACTTGGTTCTTTAATTTCACAGAGACCTAATACCGTTTCCTTTTCTTTACTTTAAAATAAAATAGAATTTTTGTTTAAATCTTTAATTTGAAGCCATATTTTGCCACATTTGCAGACTTAGAGACAGATCTTTATTCCAAAAAAGACAGCGTTTAGAGAAAAACAGGAGTAACTTAGTTACTTTTTTTTTTTTTTTTTTAAATTGGAGTCCATATTCAACATTTATGCTCCTTTTGGAAGTTTCAGACGTCCACGTTGTCTTTGGGGAAATCGATAAAGATGTTCCTCTGTTTTGTCTACAGCTTCAAAACAGGCCTTGACTTGCTGAGCCAGAGTTGCAAATTTAAATTTGCACTGAAGCAGAGCCAGCGCAGACGTCTGTGTTCACTACATCTCCTTCCGTCTCACGCAGGAAATGTGTGGGTTTCTGTTCTGGCTATTATAAATAGATCTACTGCAGCTCAGGAGCTAACACTGTTCGAACTGGTCACGTTAAACCAAGGGCGTAAATCCCATCTCGTTATTGAGGTTGGGGGGGGGGAACAAACAGGAGAATTTCTTGAGACCAATTTTGGGGGTCGGCAAAGTTCCAGTGAAATGTAACGTAAAATGTGGTTTAAAACGTTTTTAAACCACATTCAAGCTGCAGGACGAAAATGACTAGCAATGCACATCAAACGCGTGTTTTTCTCGGCGATCAACCTGCAAAGCAGGGAAACTAAAACTCAAATGTTGCTTACGTAAGAGTTTTGTTCAGTCTGACTGATCTAATCTCTGCTACAACCTCACAAAAATTTAAGGGCACTAAATAAACGTAACATTTAAAGCACCAGGGTTTATATAGAAAAATATTCAGATTTTACTTTGTGGTTTTCAAGGCAACAGGTTGAAGACCGTTTGAATGCTTTTGCTCCTCCTGCACGTTGGACCAAACCATTGTTCCAACAATGGTAGGGGGGGGACCTAAAAATTCACTCTCATTTCTTTTCTGCGATAAATGGCAGATTTATTTCGTTCTTTGTTTCTTTTGCCTTTTCATATTGATATTATGAAATGCAAATGTTTCTTCAATTATTTTTATTGGGGGGGCAATTATAGACTTTTCCAAGATTGGGGAGGGTGGGCTGGATGGGTGGGGGGGGGGGAGGGGGTCCAGACCTCCCTGACCCCCTCCCCCGGGATTTACGCCTCTGCACTAAACATAACATAAACATTGAATATTATGAAGCTCTATCACACTCATTCCATGTCTGTTTTATTTTTTTCTCTCTCTCTCTCTCTTCTCCAGAGGTGGTCTGAGCAACAAGCTCTTTCTGTGCAGCCTCCCCGACTCCCTGGGCTCGGTTGGGGACGAGCCGAGGAGCGCCCTGCTGCGCCTCTATGGGGCCATCCTGCAGGTGGGAGTTGTTTCAGTCCATCAACCTTAAGCCAAAAAAAAAAAAAAAAAAGTAGGTCAGTCTCCTCACCAGGATGTAAAACTAAGAAAGTAGTCCCCTGTCAGTGTTTTCAGTTTTTGTTTTTAATCTTACACACAATTAACAACCGAAATGTAGAATACGTACCTGAATCCTCTTTGAAGTAAAACCGTCAAGCTGTTTGCCTTTATCTCAGAGATGACTCGAGTAGCAGGGGTCAGTGTGATGTGTCAGTGCCACCATCAAAGGTTACTGTTGTGTGTGCGCCTGTAGCTCATATGCCTATGTTAGAGTATGCATGCATGTGTAGTAGTTATGCCTTCACGTGTGCGTGCGTGCGTGCGTGCGTGCGTGCGTGTGTGTGTGTGCGTGTTAGCCATTGTTGTACATAGTGATGTACCCCCATGGCTGTACATGCATGTGTTCTTTGCCGTAGGCTTCCCAAAGGAGCGTGCCTTGGGCACTCTTGTTCCCAGGTGAACCCACCAAAAAACACGGTACAGTATGAGATCTCTGAAATCTCAGCCTAATATAAAGATGTAACGCACACTCATGTAGCACAGCGCCAGGAAGACACAGAGTGGAGGGAAAACAAAAAGCTGCAAGCTGAATCTTCTCCCACTCCCCTCCCCTACCCTGCTCTAAATCCCTGCCTTGTGATTCCTACTTTTGAAGATGTCAGCTTAATTTTTTTAAGTAGGGGACAGAGTGGAGGTCTTGGCAATGCCTGCACGTCAGCAGATCCCTCAGCTAAAGAGAGGGCGATCTAGCTTCCAAACGCTTTACATCTTGTGCGATTTTACAGTCGCTGGAAAAATAAATTTGGGGGATTGGGGAGGGGGGATATTTTGTTGCAATCATTCGAACAAGTCTTCTTCCTTGGGTAAAGCTGTTGCTCTCTGATCCCTCTACAATAATTTGACGAATAGAGGGTGGCATTTGCTGGTGTAATCGCTAACTGGAAGATCAGCCGCCATCTTGAATGGTTTTCAATAGGGCCGCCCAACATTAGTAAAAAGTAAAAATTTCAGTCTTGTATTGCAACAATACTTTTTTAAATCATCATCACCCTACAAGCTTTAAAATCTCAGTCACTAACATCTAGATCAGAGCGAAAGTTCATCCAGCAAGCTACATTAGTTATTAGGAAACAGAGTTTTAATAAAATATTATAGCAAAATCAAATAGTGCAGTTCATTGCAGCTGTAATAATGCATGCATGGAAACTGCGAGCGGCTGTCGGTTGATGGATTTCAAGTTGATGAAACTCCAGTTTTTTTTGTCATTCGGTCCAGTTAATCAGCATTACCTATTTGCTCCAGAGAGAGAAAAAGGGTGCACTTAGTTTACCCAGTGATTGCATCGACCGTAATGGAAACTTTTTCCCACGTCTTGTGTTCTCGCCCGACACCGTTACATGCCGAGTCCACAGATTCCTAATGCCAGACTCGCCTCGCAGCGCGAATGCTGGTGAGAGAAAACTCCTGCAGAGATAAACTCCAGTCGGTCGCAATGATTTCAGAGGATGAATGATAAAAGCAGAAGGACGTCAAGACGTTGACTAGTGACCTGCTGGCGTTTTCTGATTTGTAGAAAGAACCCAAAAAAAGGCCCGCTGTTTGCAATAAAAATAAATTAATTTAGAAAACGTCCCAAGACCAAGATGTCGGCTGCCTTTCAAGGCAATTTATACCCCGGCTCACATTGACCGCTGACTTAATGAGAGCTGCATTAAGTTATTAACTTGGGTCTGTGTAATTACTAATGGGTGTGTAAACAGTGTTTATTGCTCGGGATGTCTGAACGAGCTGAACCGCTGCGTCCTTCACCAAGGTAACCGCGGCCTTCTCGGCCCTCTCACAGCAGGAATTAGCGGCATCTAATCAAAAAGCTAATATGATTAAAGAAGACAGACGGCCATGTTTAAGTGCCCGGCCACTAATGATTAAACCAGCTTTGACTGCATCGGAGACGGGGTTTCTCAGCAGTGGAGACATGCACCGCCGGACTCGGAAGAAGGTCCAGTTGTTGACGGTGAACACTCGTTTCTCTCTCTCTCTGGGTTGACGTGTCGGCGTCACGTCAACCCAGATGTGTAAGAGGATGATGGCGAAAAGCAAGATGAGCTGTTTAAAAACTCGGTGTGTGTTTGAACTCATACTGTACTGTTCGTACTGTAGGGGTGGTCAGGGTGTTTTTGTTTTTTTTTGTTTTTTTTTTTTAGTTGATGATGCTGCATGGTTGGCTTCGCCTTTATTCATGGATAGTTCTTTCCTTTTTCTCTTGTTGATAGATGTCCTGTAATAAAGGGGACTCCCGACAGTCAAACAAAGAGAATCACTTCCAAGTAAGTAACTGATGTTGGTGCTGCCGTACATTGTGTTTCTCTGCCCTCAAAAGATGGTCCGCAACAGAGCGACTCGCACTGGGATGCTCCAGCCTCTCCTCCATGTGTGTCAGCATGTCCATAAACTGTTTTAATCCCTTTGAATTTTACTTCTTTTTTTTTTTGCTCACAAGTCAAAGTCAAATATTCAGGGGGATTCGCAGAGAAATCAGTGGAAATCTTGAACTTACACTAATGTGTTGATGCCCTTTTTTTAAAAATTTTTTTAATCACGTCACAACCACAAACTCCAATGCCACCAACTGCTTTCTGAAGCTTGCGTATAATTTAATCCCAGAATGAATCCATGTTTTGTTTTGTTTTTTTTTTGTTGTTGTTTTTTTTTTTTTTTTTTTTAGTCATTTTTTCTTTTGCGAAAATTTGTGAGAGAGCAGCATGATAAAGATGGAGGAACACGGCGGAACAACTCGGAGACGTTCCGGAAAAGAGTAAAGAAGGATTAGATTGTAAAACAATAACTCGAGCTTTTTTCCATTTTACAAAACTTTTTTTTTTTTTTTTTTTTTTTTTTTTCAAAAAACTATCATCTGAAAATAGGAACTATATTGTGAACAAAAAACTCGATTTGGAGCTGGCTCAACTTTCATGAGATAAGAGGCATGAAAAGTTGGTTGCTCTTCTTAAGAAAAGACCAAAATGTTACAAAGAAAACGTGAAGATGCAACGTGAATCATGCTTTGGGAATGTACTTCCTCTTCAGGAACAAGAACTGCTTGGCGTTAATGAGAAGTTAACCAGATACTGAAAATAACTGAGGCAGCAAAACACTTGAGAAAGGGACGAGCGTTTTGTGTCGGGACTTTTGGTGGTTTTCTGTTTTGTTTATCATTTCTTTGTTCCTTGGATTTAAAAAAAACAACAAAAAAAACATCTAAGTGTGGCGCTATAAATGGGGGGGGAAAAAAGACAGTTCCACACGGCATTTCCTTCCACTTCACAAATATTGCACTTCATGATGGTCTGTTGCAATAAGGGGTGGGAAGACGTTCACAAGGCACCGCAAGTCCACAATAGATTCACCTCCTGCCTGCTTCTCTGGCGTCCTGACACGGCATGACTCTTGAAAACAAAGTTGGGAAATGTTTTTGATCCATCCCATTGTTTTTCCCCGCTCTGTTTCGACCAGTTAAAATCCCAAACAATGGAGTTGTGCTTGATTTCGAAGCACAAAGCCGTCTTGGCTGTGACGGTCACGTTGGCTTTGTTGTCCAAACGGTTCACCCTGTCGGACGACATAGCGGCGACGCTTCCTACCGTCAGACGAAGAGAGCGCACGCAGCAAAGAGGGTTGCTCTTTTCACGACTTGTGCAACTTTGACTGCTAAGTTTTAAATAAAAACGAGGGGACTTAATCACAAGAATACGCAAAACTGTTTCATCCATATGAACATTTGCTCATTTTTTTAACCCGTTTTTGAGATTCTTTACAATTTTTTAAGTGATCTTGATTAGTCGTTCTGCAGCCTTTTTTGAAGTTTGATTGTTTTGTTGCTCATATAGCAACAAAAGTATAGTATAGGATCTATACAAACTCCACCATCAGGATGACTTCATGAACCTCTGTGTCACACTAAGCTGCTGGAAAAGGCAACATTTACAACAGGAGCTTTTCCTTTTACGCAGACCTCAGACCCACTGACCTGGAAAATGCTCGATCTTGCAACACGTCATGTGATTGTGACCTTCGAGCCAAACGATGACTCCTGGTCATGTGGTCGCGTTGAGGTCATCAGTCAGTTAACGATCATTACCACACGGCCGTCTCTCCTTAAAGATTACTGCTTCACCTCAGCGGCTTCCTTCGACTTTAATCCGGGTTAATGCAGAACTGACCCTGTGTCAGTGGCCGGGTCCAGCTTCCCTGACGATGCTGTCTGGTCAAGGTAGATCCGATCTGGATTAGAGCGACACGGAAGACGTCACTGCGGTACATTAGCCTCTGACATATATTCTTAAAACCCCAGGGATGGAGACACAGAGAGCTTGTGCCAATGATAGTAAACAAATGAGACTCTTGCACACTTAAATATTGATCTTATTAATAGGTAGCAAAAGGTTATTGAACCCTTTCCCTGTTTACCATGTTCTGTGTTGCATATTATGGTGTTACAGTTTATTCTAAATGTGACCTAAGTTCCCGTTTTGTTTAATAATGTGTGGAAACCACAATTTTCTGTTTATGCAGTGAATGTTATTTACAGTCGACACAAAAAAAATGTTAAAATGCAATGATGTGCTTTTTTGTAAACTCGGCATATTATGAAAAATGTTGCCCTTTATGTCATGTAAACACGGTCGCCCTTTCTGAGACCATGAGAGAAAACTCAGGCTTTTAAGTAGTGTTAGTTTTCGACTAACTCAGTCGATAACTTGTATCCCTGGTGTCTACTGCGATCGTCACTGCAGGCTGAATGTGACTTTGCGCAATATGTAGCCTTGTGGTTTTAAACCATCGATGGATTTTTAACACCAAAAATTATTTGCGAATAATTCACCACTTTGCAGAATTTATTGTGCCTAAAATATCTCAAAGAAAAAGCGGCTTGGGGAACTGAAGTGCCAGGGCGCATGCTGCTCCGCATGCTGTTGGCGGCATTTTCAAGAAGAACCGCTTATTTTCCTTGCTGCTGATTGGCTGATTGCTCTGTTGGAGATGAAGACGACTACAGGCATTAGGTTCTGCGGTGCTGCTAAGACGGTTTTCGCTACATGTATTAATGCACATCAAGATATAGTTGATCTCTGAAATATTAAAATAAGCAATTACAAGTTTTTAGAGGGTTTTTTTTTTTTTTTTTTTTTAATCCATTTGCGAATTATCCCTATCCACCGCTAATACCAGGGATTCGTTGAATGCTCTTGGAGCACCTGTTGTTTAAGTATCACATTTTATTCTCAAAAGATTGGTTTCACAAACTGATCACTTCAGAAGTAACAACATAAGATGTGTTAAGTGTTCCCTTTAGTTCTCGTTAGGGTTGCGGTTACTTTTGACAGATTGATGGGGGGGTGGGAGGAAAAAACGTGTCGCAGTTCTTCCCGCTCCGTCCATGACTGGTCGTTGGTACCACCCCCACGACTGGCTTATTTACACACACAGTAGGGGGAGATGAGCATTGAGGTCAGCGCCGCAGCTCCTGGCAGCCCTCGAGTCACCTGCGACATCCTTCCAAGACCAGAGCAGATAAGCAGCACCGAAGCGTGGCCAGAGTGACAATTCGTAATCAAAACGCAGAGTAGGAGAAAATCCTGCTTCAGACCCAGTTTGTTTGTTTTTGTTGTTTTATTTTTTTTTTGAGGGGGGGGAATGACATGAGTGGGCCACAAGCAGAGGATGCCAGCTTTACCACAGGAAGCGCTTGTTTCCGGTCTAGCTTCAGGAAGGCGTGGGTTGAAGGTCTTTGCTAGAAATTGTGAAATTCACTTGCCTCCGAGTTGCAGGAAGCCTCGGTGGCCCCAGATTTATTCCTAGCTGAATAAATCCAACGATGAATCCAACGACGCCGACATCGAAAATGGGTCGAGGGGGGGGAAATGAAACGGGTTGCTGGAGGACCGTGGTGGCATCAGACAGTCGGTCAATATGGGAGCAACAGAGTTCAGTCAGTCCAAAACAGATGGATGCTTAGTGGATATCTGCAAAGTTAAAGGTCTGCAGCATAAACCTCTGCTCCAAATGTCATCTATGAAATGGTTGCTAATTTAAACCAACATATTTAATGCCATTTGCTGAAATTGCTTTAAAGTAGACTTTTCTTTTTTCAAAAATTCAGCTTTGAACAGGGAATATTCAGAAACAGTTGTACTGTAAAAAGGATACATAGAAATTTAACAAGGAAACTTTAGAGGCCACAATAAAATGCACATGAACAAATTTTGATTTAAATTCAACAAAATGACTCATAATGTATTTAAATGAATTGTTGTCCTTCCACTTCACTATGACTCATTAATTGGCTTTAGCCTGTTCCGTGACATGCAACGAAGAGTGTGGTTACAATGTGACAAAAGGTGCCAAACCAGAGGTAAGCAAACTGTCACAAGGCACGGAAATCAATTTTTAGGACGTCTAAGAGCAGGACTGGAAAAATGAAGACATGGAGAGGCAGATGTGGGAGTAAGATTAAGTTTCAAAAGAGAAGGAGAGGAGCATCCTCAGCTTGGAAACAAAATTCATTCACACAGGAGCATGTCATGTTTTAATATGGTTGTTTTCAAGACTTTAGAAAATGCCACACACACGTTAAATATTAGCTCATAAAGACATTAAATTACTCGACATGGAATGAATGTAAATTAAATGAGGCGCTCCTGCAGAAATCTTTCCCTCTTGGCTCGACGTTGGTATAAAACATCGGTTGAGAGAAATGGCAGAAGATATCAGATTTGGTTTCTGTAGAGAGAGCTTGTTTACTGGAGTCTTCAGAAGTGCTTTGGACGTACAGTCCCTGTCAGCTGGCTCGTCATCCGGCAGTATTTGTGTCAAGATGATTATGGTAATGTGGATAATTCACGGTGGAGATTTGAAAGCGCATGCCATCAGCATTGTGCAGATAAGGCCTTATGTAAGACGGGGAATATTGTCTGAGCAAAGGAAACGGGGCGAGCTGCAGAATCAGTCGAGTCGCTTCAGATGTATTCACTGTGCCTCTCATGTATCTGACCAAAGTATATGCCATGCTCTCTATGAACATACGGCAGTTCAAAGAAAGTCTTTCATTGTCATTTAAAATCTATGCATATTTTTGGAACATTTGCCTGTTTTGGCCTGAAGCCTCATCATGAAAGTAACCAAAATCCAAGGAACGTCTCTGAGCTGCACATTTAGTGCGGAGTTTCTGTGTCGGTGCTTCAGAAACAGTGTTGTTATTCAGAGGTCCATCGCAGTTTGGATCCACACGTCTCAGGGGGTGCAACGCGAGTCCTTGTGTTTTCCTTGAGCTGGTTTCCTGCTGAACAAGCGGCGAAACACATTCCCCTTTTTAATGCTGCCAGAGATCACAAGCCATACAGCTAAACGCATGACTATCGGTGTTTCATTGTCTAGCGTTATGTCAATATGTAGCATTTGTTTGTTTTTGTTTTTTTTTTCCTACCTCTCGAAGCTAAAATGATTCCTGACGCTCAGGCATTTGCTGCATGTCTTCCCTCCTCTCTGTTGAACCATTTCCAGTCTAATTTATTGCAAATAAAAGCCTGTAGTGTCACAAGAGAAACTTTTAAAAATGTATGCAACACCCCTCTTGTTCATTCAGTTTCTTAGCCTTTTTTAAATGCAAGTTATTTGTAATTCTGAATTTTAGGCGTAAGCATGTTTATTCCAAGCTGAGTCACAAACCTGTTCAACTTTAATACTTTAAATTCTTTTGGTTTGGTAATATGCCAAGGTCTCTACAGAATAGGTTGAGAGTTAAACAAGTAGCACTCTGACGAACGTAAAAGTTGGTGGAATACTTTGTCGAGGCACTGTACCACAAAGTAACATTACTCCTGTGGGAACTGATTTTTTATTTTTTATTTTTTTTTTATTAAACTCGAGCTCCTGCTGGACTCTTGATTGGACGTCTCAGCATGAGACTTTTGTGTATCTGCAAGATGGATTGAGCAAGACTGAGCAGTCGCTCCTGCTTGGGCGGCGTCAACAGTGACGGCTCCTCCGAGACCGCCAAGTCCTGAGCGAGTTTAATCCACCTTCTGCACCCTGGCAGGCAAAGCCGAGCGCATTTTTTTTTTTTTTTTTTCTTTCTCTTCGGAGTCACCCATCCATGTTACCCCACTCCGAAACCTTTTTCAGGCTGGCCTTTCACCCTGCGACGGCTTTGGCATTTCACATGTCACTCATCAAATCCTGGTCCTTTTAAAGCAACTTTTGCAGTACGTAAAAATGTTGTAACTATTCGCAATTTGTTTCTCTCAGTTTTACCTGATGCAGGCAGGGCAAATGGATTCGTTCAGCAAATTTGTGAAGTACGGCTTGAGAGTTACTTGTGTTTTTATTCAGCTGAAGAAAGAGCTCGACGTGATGAAAACAACGAACAAACACAAAACCATTACATCGCAATGGTAAAATAAAGGAAAGTAATGTGAAATTGGAAAGACAATTAAAATTATTGATGTTTTAGTTATTAGTGAAAGACGACTAATAACTAAAAAACATTTTTTTCCCCCTTGATTTGGAGGAACTGTGGGTTTCAGCGTTTTTGCAGTTTTATGGAGAGTCGTTTCAGATTAGAAGATTATCAAATGACGGTTTCGTCTCCATTTGATAATAATGTGTGGTTCTAGGTTTTGGGGATGCAAAGTGAACTGGAGCCAGAACACCTGAGTGGTCTGAAAGGTTGATAAAACAGAAACAGATCTTTGTTGTGTTTGCTGCAAAACCGTTTGACTCGCAAACTAACAAAAGCAGTCCATTTTTAAGTCTAGAACTGGGTTAATGTGCTTTATTTCCTTAGTTTTAGTGCGAACACGAGCAGCAGCATTCTGGATCAGCTGCAGATGTTGTCTGACTTCTTAGCAGACCTCTGAAGACCCTGGTGCATCAATCTAGTGCAACTACAGATAAATCTAAGACTGAGTTTGTCATGACGTTACTGGGACATTTTGCTCTTTAGTCCTAGAAACGTATTTGATAGAAGGCTGACTTTGTAATTATCTTTATATGTCTCAGAAGGTTCCGGACCGGGTCCATCCAGATGTTGAGCCTGATCACGATTGTTCCCGTTTAGGTCCAAAAGAATAACTTGTGGTTTTATTCAGCTGAAGAAAATCATGGCACATTGTGAAAAGTTCACCTCTTTGATTCCACGTCTCTACCTGGATGGGTTTCATAATCACCTGGTGACACTGCAATGAGCTGCTCTCGTGTTACAGAAGTAAAAGATGTAATCGTTGGTGTGAAGAGTTTTACGTTGTCTGTCTGCAGGGAGCAGAGGCCATGGTTCTGGAGAGCGTGATGTTCGCCATCCTGGCCGAGAGGGAGCTGGGTCCGAAACTCTACGGCATTTTCCCTCAGGGCCGCCTGGAGCAGTACGTCCCGGTAAGTCAACAACGCTTTTGTTGAAGAATAGGCCACAGGCTGATTTCAATGCAGGACAAACGCACAGCACACTGTCTGTTGTGAGCAATGATGACGCAGTGCGCAACTTTAGTTTGATCTAAAACGTTTCCTCTTGAAGTTTCAAGTGCAGTGTACATGCTAAAGTCTCTTGTGTGAAGCTTTTAGAGAATGTTGTGACTTTGTAAGCTGGACTGACGCCAGGTAGGCTTACTCTATTTCAGCTAAAATAAACACAATCTGGGAATTGAAAGAATCTGACACGCTGATAAGAAGACAATTTCTAGCATCAGCTGCAAAGTTGCAAGGGTCAGGTGGAGGAAGAGGATTTAGCTTCTCTTTTTAGCTGCATTTAATGCCAACAGAGCAAACATGTTCAAACACGACCAGTTTAGAAATTCAAATTCAACATGTTGCCCAGGTACTAATACCTGATGCACTATTCGAAATGTTATCACTTGTCAAACAAAATGTTTGCGTTATGTCAAGATTTCCTGGTAAAAGAGACGAACACAAAGTAGGGGATAATTGCAAAGTGGAAAATGAAACACCATTTCAGTTTTTTATGTATACGTTTGCGTGATTGCGTTCGTCTAATTGGTTTTGAAAGTCACCAAACTAATATGTAAACTTCACTTGAACACTAACACAGCATCGTGGAGGCCAAGGAGCACAGGAAACAGGTCAGCGATAAAGCATGGAGGAACTGTCCACTTACCAAGAAACTAACAGAGTAGGCAGGGAGAGCGTCAATTATAGCTTTTTGGCGAAAGAAGAAATTGCCACTGTTCAAAGAAAGACGTCCCATTTCCAGTTTTCAACACACTATGAAGACACTGGTGCAACAAGTTGCTTAGGTCAAATGACGGGACAGTTTGACTCTTTAGCTTCTATGAAAACTTTAATACATTGCATATAATATGATAAATAACTCACTGGACTGAGATTCTTTTTCATAACTGAGCACAAACATGAGTTATCGTAACATGGAGGTCAATGTTTAGTTTTTGGAATCCGTGGCTTTAATTTACTCTTTGGAGGAGTTTTAGGAAAGCCCACAGAGGCCATTGGTGCAGAACTGTGTCTTTTTCAGTAAAAGCACAACATTGAGCAGGTGCTGTATGCAAGTAAAAGAAAACGAATATTTGCTCTTCACTGACTGTGAGGTATGGCTTAAAGCAAAGCCGACTGTTGCTGAGTCGGTGTGGGAAACATCAGACTTAAACTTTGCTCTAACGTACGAAGCGTGTTTCAGGTTCTAGCAGCAAAAACGCAGAGACAGAAAAGTGGTCGATCGACTCAAAGGATTGCTAGTTTATGGATCTCTTTTAATTTATTTTTGCCCGTGTGCTTTTACTGGGAAATATTTTGGATGTCTTGAACAGGGTTTCCCCCAGAAAACTTGCCAAGCCTGGTGAGACGGGCATCAGCAGCTCGCTGTGTTTTCGTGTTAAAAAAATGTTGAAAGTTGACAGGATATTCTAAGTTGTTATTTGAAGACATTATTGGCAACCCTTAAACACCAAAGTATTAAAAAAGAGGCAAACAGAAAAAAAAAATGTAATAAATATCAGTAATTTTTGCACTTCACTTAACTTCCAATTAAGTAATTAGCGAGTGGATCTTCAAACGGTTTGTAATGCTGCTCACATTCACAACCGGCCCAAAGGCTAGAATTTCAACATGTTTGTGGAGAATGAGAGTATTATTTATGAATAATTTCAACTTAAATAAATGAAAGAATTTTAACAGGAAAACGCGGCTCCTAAATAATGTTCTGCTCAAGACCCTGTAGAACCCGGGCCAGCCCCGGTCACATTGAAAAGTAAAGTAAAATCAAATGCTATCAAATGCTTTGAAAGTATTTTCAAGGAGTACTAGATGAAAAAGATGCGTGTGTGATTGACCAGTGGTTTATTCGCATTAAACTTCGTCAAAATTTGCAAGCGCGGACACAGAGCCAAGCACGTCGGCGCGACGCGTAAACGCTTATCACAAACTGGGGGAAATCCTGCGGTAGTTGTCCTCATGGTGAATTTAGTTGTGACAGAGAAAATCTGTGACGTTACAGAGCCGTAAACTGGACACCTGTGAGCTGAGCGACCCCAGCATCTCGGCTGAGGTGGCGCAGAAGATGGCCAGGTTTCACGGGATGAGGATGCCCTTCAACAAGGAGCCAAAGTGGCTGTTTGGGACCATGGAGAAGTGAGTCATTCAGGCCCGTGTGTCACCGTTCAATTAATCGGCCTTTGAAAGGCTTGGTTATTCAGTAACCTAGGGTTTTTCCGCGATAACATGTGGCGCTGCTGATAAGTTATTGATATATCAGCTTATCGAGACGCTTTCACAATGTCTGTGTTACATCAGCGTTGCGTCTCCTTGAGGAAATGAGGGCCGTTGTTTCACCTCATCCCTGTAGGCGCCTATAATTTGCTCTCGTCTCTCTTATCCTGTCATCCTGCAGTTTGACCTCTCGGGTGAAAACTTCCACATCGACGAAAAACATATGAGTTTTCCCAGATACATACTGGAAAATGAGAAAACTGCAGCGAGAGAAACTGTTAAACTATCCTAAACCAAAACAATCCCCGTCCAATCAAAGTTATGCCTGTTACACAGAGCAAAGCTATTGCAGAAGTGAGGATTTTTGCCCACAGGAATTACTAATGCAAATGTTTAAGTATCGCAATCCTAAGAAATGAAAAGTAAAATAGATTTGATTATGTAAACTTGCCAATTTGTGGACAAGTGCTCGATAAAATGCCTTCAAACGTTTGTGATTTTGACATTATTTGACATGACTTCATTTTGCAGATTAGACCAAAAACAAATCCCAGCAACAATTTCAGAACCAGCCCAAGTCTCACTTCAACAATCTAAAATTAGTATCTCGCTGTCTGCAAGCGTCTTGGGGTGGCTGCTCATGTCATGTTTTTTTTTTTTTTTTCACCAGGTACCTGAGCCAAGTCATGAGGCTGAGCTTCACCAGAGAGTCCCACCTGCGCCGCTTCAACAGCATGCTCGCCTACAACCTGCCGCAGGAGATGGAAACGCTAAAGTAAGCCGCCGAGATCACAAAACTCGGCTTTACGATTGAGCCAACTGATGGCGCAATCGTCCTGATGTCATCTTGCAAAATGGCGGCAAAACATTTCAGAAGCACACATACTCTTTGTTCAGCAAACATGCGGAAGCATGACTCTGAAACCTAGAACCGGAAGCTTTCAGGAACGGATGATTAAATAACATCTGGATAAACAAACTGGGAACCGTAAGCAGACGGTGGTAATCTACCTTAATTTCCCAGGATGAACACTTCGCCATCTCAGCATTGAAGTGGCTCTTCTTTTTCTTTTTTTCTTTTTCTTTTTTATGTGTGACCAGGTTGCTGCTGGAGTCCACACACTCCCCTGTGGTGTTCTGCCACAACGACTGCCAAGAAGGTGAAACACGCCGACACCGACACACACTTCTTGTCTCCACTGTGTATCTGTTTGTTTTGGTCCTTTTGAGAGGAATTGAATTTTGCTTCTTGGTGTTTTAGGAAACATCCTGCTCCTGAAGGGCCGCCACAGCTCTGACAAACAGAAGCTGATGCTAATCGACTTTGAATACAGCAGCTACAACTACAGGTACTAAAGGAGCAACATAATGCAAAACAAACAATAAAACAGAACTGAATAAATGCATGCATTGTGCATGATGATGTTAAAGTCAAAATCTTGGCCATTCTGACTTTCCACGATTCCACCACTCACTCTGCTTTACTGCAGCCAGTCACACAGCTCACTATAAATAGTGAAAATGTCTTTAAAACGCCTATAAAATACCATATCTGATCTGTCTTCCATTGCTTTGGTGTGGAGTGCTGTACTGTTGATCTGACTTTGACTTCCCCTTTGTTTCTGGTACATTAAATGTGTTGCATCCTTAAAGTTTAGGGAATGATGCTAAAGTAGAATGTGAAAGAAACGCATAAAGTCAGTAACTTAGTTTCTGTTTGGAGAAAAAATAAAACGCAGTTTAAATATGGAAAAGTTGCTTACTGTGGAGGTTACAATATCACACCATCCATTCCTCCTGTTTGACTTATCCAGCATACTCATTACAACTTAAGGTAAAATAGTCTCTGGATTGTTCTGTGAAATATATAATACTGCCCCTTTAACAAAAATGATGCGAAACGAAGGTACAAAATCGTTTTTTTTCCCCCACAAACTGCAACTCTCCAATTACCCATCCTCCTTCCAGTAACTCTCCTCCCATTTGACCTTCTGTCCAATGGAAATGAGATGAGCTCTGCTCGCAATCTGCTGCGGAGAGGGACAAAACCAAAGGCAGAGACAGCGAAGCGGGAGGAGAGAGAAACCAGGCAGTGCAGTTTCATCAATATTTGTTGACTCTGGCGCTTGTAACTCGGCCTCACTGCAGCTGTTATGTAATCACTGCTCTGCAGATTACCAAGGGAGCCCTGCATGGAGAGAAAGGAAAGACCCGAGTGTGACTTTGAGACATGATGGTGCAGTGGATTTACTCTGCTGTTAAAGGAGAACTTTCTTTTTTTTTTTTTTTTTTTTTTTTTTACAAACAGGTTTAGGGCCTGGCATGTACTGGTACTGGTTAGGTTTAGGGTCAGGGTCACGCTACAGAAGTTACTGAAAAAAAAAAGAATGGAATTCAATGTGAAATCCTTGTAACGATAGAAAAACCTCTGTGTGTGTGCGTGTGTGTGTGTGAATTCCTCAGAGGCTCATTTATGGGAAATGGAGTAGATCACAGGGAACTCCCACCTCCTCCCACCAAACTTCAGCCTATCCCCTGCAAATATTGCACAGCAAACACGTGACCTCATGGTGCTGGCCCACCATTGCGCTCACTCTGACCCTCGCTGGGGGCGGCGGGGGAGGAAGTTTGGGTTTTTTTTTTTTTTAGGTCTTGGCTGATGGGCATTGGCTCGAAAAGACAGCAGAAGGGGAGATCAGCCCCATTTGGCACCTCCCAACAGAGCGAAGGGAGACTTTGAGACGAAAACAATTCGGATACAGTCCTGATAAAAAGGTGTGGGAAATTATATCTACTGCGACCCAAGAGGCCACTGTCTGTTACTTCCCAAATCATTTTGACCATTCGAAAATTACTTTTGAGAAATCTGCCGTGTGCCCATGCAAATTGTACTTAATAGAGTATAGTCTACTTTGCAGTTCTGCAAAAAAGGGACTTTCACGACCGTCACAATCATGTTTGAAATTATACACGCCTTTGCTCCCTCTGTTGGATTAACGGAAAGTTGCAGCATGAACCCATCAGTGTGCTTCATCACTTTCACGTTTTTCTTGACGTCACTAAAGTGAAATATTGCAGAGTTAAATGTGTGGCCAAGGGCTCAGCTGCTGAAACGTGACTGAGAAGTCATCCAGATGAAGATTTCTGAAGAAACGAAAAATGTCCTTAAAGTGTCTCGACGAGCCGTTGAATCTAGAGGTTTTGCATAACGAAGCCCAGATTGGTTTTGGACAGGAGCCTGAAAAAGACGCACCTGATGTTCCACTGCGACACACAGCTTTCTTTTACACATGACTGCACTTGCCACAAGTAAAGTTCATGTGGCAAGTCGGAAAAGAAATGCCTCTCCATTTATTTTTAGACTGCTTTAGGCATCTGGAGATATTAAAACTGTTCAGAATGAACATTTTCTGATCATTTAAGACTCTTCAAGGAGTAAACACCATCTGCTAGCAAAGCTTTAGAGGACGTATCCTATAAATAAATACATATTTCTTGTGAACTGGGCACTTTAACCAAACTGAATGAAACTTCAGTTTCAAACAGGACAAAGAGGATCCGTTCTTTACCGTGACCCGGATCAATGAAACCAAAGCCATTAACCCACAGATCACGCCGCCGTCTGTTTGCGTTGCAGAGGCTTTGACATCGGCAACCATTTCTGCGAGTGGATGTACGACTACACCTACGAAGAGTTTCCCTTCTTCAAAGTCGACGCCCAGAACTACCCTTCAAAAGCCCAGCAGGTCCGCGTCGGCCCGCTTATTGTGTTCGCGCATTTTGCTCTCGACTGGTGACTCACCGATGTGAATGTCTTCTGTGGGCAGCTTCACTTCATCGAGGGCTACCTGCGAGAGTCCGACCAGGGCTTCGACAACCTGAGCGAAGAGCACCAGATGAAGCTGAAGGAGGAGCTGTATGTGGAGGTCAACAGGTGAGTTTACCCTCGACCCTGACTGCCTTGAAGACGATGCTTTCAAAGTGTTGTTGGTCCGAGACGCGCGAAACCCGCTCTGTGTGTGTTCCCGTGTTTAGGTTCTCGCTTGTGTCTCACTTCTTTTGGGGCTTGTGGTCCATCATCCAGGCGAGACTATCAACCATCGAGTTCGGATACCTGGTGAGCCTTTTCTTTCAACGTGCAGGGATTGCAGTCGGCTTTCGCGACGTTTTGCTGTTTTCGTTGCCGTGGGCGTGTTTGCACGCGCACACGGCGGCGAGCGCCGCGTCAACGCCTCGAGTTGAGACGAGGACGGAGTCCGTCGGAGCAGGTTGTCATGGTAGCCGGTCAGGATGTGATGAACTAGTTGGTGAAAAATGATTTAAAACCCTTGAATCCAAACAGATTGATGTAAAAAAAAAAAAAAAACAAAGTAACTAAAGTATTGCATCCCACTGCACTCGGTGTTGCTAAAATTTGAAAGTTTTTAACAGCACAATAGTTTGGGATGCTGCTGAAAAAAAAAAATTGTTGACTCTTTCATGATAGTTTGACTCATTCAGGCACAAAAATGCTGCTAAAACACCAGGGATGGACCAATTTTAGCTTTTCAACCACAAAACGTTAAAAACTCAGACCGCTGCACAGCTCATTGCCGCGTGTTCACGAGCTCTTGATTGTGTTGCAGGAGTATGCCCAGGCCAGGTTCGACGCCTACTTCCAGCAGAAGCTGATCTGGGCCGCCTAAAGCAGCCGGCGACCCGGGTGATTAGACGACACATTGAGCCGAAACGTCAGCAAGAGGACGCAGAGGCTGGGGGAAAAAAAAAAAAAAAAAAAAAAAAAAAAAGATTCAAAGATCCACGCTTTACCTACTCTCCCCGATCTTTAGAGGGGATTTTTGCCGCCCCGTGTTGGCGTTTTGTTGACCGAAGCCGAACCTTAATCCGACGGCCAGGCTCTTGAGTTCCACCTCCGAATCAATCGCAGCTCAAAGTTTACAATGTAGCGGCACAACGGCCGACTGGGAAAGGAAAGGCGCTGACTTCTACTAACCTTCATTGCCGCTCAGATGTCCTCTCTCTCTCTCTGCTTCTGCTGGAGCCGTACTGCTAGCACGATGGGTCTGAGTAGGTGAGCGGCAGACTTGGGTCACTGCTGGAGCGGAAAATGTTAACATTGCATCAATGTGTGTGTATCGATCATTCTCTGATGGAGATGCTCTATGGGAAGGAACCAAAACTCTGCCTAGTTTTTGCTCACTGAGGCAGCCAGTTGCTAGCTACGTGTATTATAATATATTATATAGAGCTCAATGTGCCAGTAGCCTGTTAACTGATGATGGGCTGAAGGGGTTGGTGAAATTATGACTTGATTTATAGAGTTTTTTTTTTTTGTTTTTTTTTCTGTACACTTTTGCTGTGATTTCCTTTTTTTATTTTTATTATTATTGTTTGGGTGTGTTTGTCATTGTCAGACCAGGACGTTTTAAAGATGTGAATACCTTCCTCCAGCTGATACTCGAATGCATAAAATCGTCACTTGCGTCAGTGTTGCTTATGCCCGAGTCTTTGTGACGTCCTCACTAATCGTACTCACAACTGGGCTTTCTGGGGTTTTTTTTAAAGCAAAAGTATGGAGCGTTAAAAGTGTTTTGTTTTATTTAAGTGACAATTTACTGAGCCAAATACCTTAGCATGTTTTTCTGAACATTGCTGCTGAACGCCGCATTGACGATTGCGTGCTAGAGACGGCTTTACGCAGAGCGTTGCTTCTTTAGTTTCAACGACGGATTCCTGGGGATCGGTCACTCGTGTGTCGACACAAGTGCCTGGTGCCACGCTGCCTCTTCACCGCACTCTTCGCCCAGAGTAACGACGCTGGCAGTCGAGGCATCAAAGCTCACCAGTTTTGCACAAATCACTAAAGTAAACGTTGTAAATATTTACTGTGACAAAGAGGTAGTGGAAAGATTTCTGCGATTTAGAGACCCGGGTCGAGTTAAAAGTTCAAGCTTGTGTTGAAATCGGTGTTTTCAGTCGTGGTGAAAATCGTACCGCGTCTGATGACAGACAGAGAAATGAAAGATAAGAGAAATGAAAGCAGGAAAGGGCAAACGGTCTCTGACGTTTACCTCAACTATTGCGCTGCTGAGTGACATGCCTGGATCCAAATGTTGAAACCAGAGGAATATAATCACTGCACTAAATCAACGGACCCCAAACACCCAATTATATATGTGCTGTAGCTAAATGCAATATTTAGTTTCTTGTGTTTAGTTGTTTAATTGGCACACTGGGCTTCCCTTTAACGTGGTTCCTACAATGTTGAAGTTTGTTTCCTTTCTTAATTTCTGTATTTTGTTTTTTAGTGAATAAAAAAAATTAGTTTTTTTTTTTTTTTTATATATATATATATACTTAACAAGATTTCTGAATTACTTCATGTTTAAATAATTTTTTGTTTTGTTTTTTTTATTTCATATCATATTGTGAAATTAATATCACAGCCATAAGTGTTTTGCTTCTTAAGTCATAAAAATCTGCAGATGTATTCAGAAATCAGAATTGGGCATTTCAACATGGTTTTTTTTTTTTTTTGAGTACAGAATTTAAACTGGACTGTTTCCAGAACTCGGTCCACTTCAGCTTCATCAGGGAAAGGAGCGAACAGCTACGTTTTAGTTTATATAAACTGAATAAATGTCCAAAACTCCACTAATTGTGCTCTGTAAAATCAGGAAAGCCGTCACCCCACTTCCCTATTTAAGGCAGTTTTAACCTATTTGACCAAATTAACAAAACTTAAATTTTCCTCAACTTAAAGATGTCTGCTTTTTAAACCGGACTATTTAATAAAGGCTAAAGGAAAATCTAATCATGACAAAGATAATTAGCCTGAATGTTGAGACACACTACAGCACTGTTCTTATTGCGTTATACCTCTATACTAACACAGAATACTCCCTATGGAAAGTTAGCATACTCCTTTTCTTTTTTTCTTTTTTTTTCCACATTTCAACGCTTTTACCCACTTTGTGAACAGTTCCTTATTTGGGACATGCTGACAGTCGCTACTGCTAGTCTAAAGTCCAATGCCATTAATCCACCATGCACGCTGTGAAAACACATCAAACTCGGCGTACGCAAGATTTAAACATCGACTTTGTCATTTCCCGCTTCGCCTCATTCCTCTAATAATTCATGTGATTACAAGCGAATACTTTGGTGGGCTTGAGATTGTCGTCAACACCTTTGAGCACTGTGAAGCGTGACGGCAACTGATCACTACACCTGAAGCTGAAAACTAGATTTGAACGTCGATTGTGGCACTTTTGAAAAGCTTATCAAAAGAAAAGAAAAAAAAAAAAAAACAGAGTTTCTGAACTGTGACTTTGGAGTTATTTAAATGTTAGTTGTACTTTTGCTTGTGTATTTATATTTACTTTTTAATGTGTTTTAATATTTCATGCACTTGATGTCCACCGTCAGAATGTGCAAGGGGTTGTACTGGACAGATATTTAATTTTTTTTTTTTTTTTTTTTTTTATGTTACTGGTACATCTTTACTGTCTGTATCACTTGTGGGACTTCCTTTAAGCTAACCCGAATTATTATTATTTTTTGTTTCAGACATCGCCTTTTGTTCCTTTATTTCTCTTGTAATGTCGCTGTTTATTTAAAAAGAAAAGCATCTTGATGAGTGAGACGCTGCATTCCATCCACGTTTTGTTTTTTTTTGTTTTTTTGTTTTTTGTGTGTGTGTGTTTTTGAAGTGGGATCACACACACACACACACGCTTTTGGACCTCGAGGTTGGCTTTTAATGGTTCCCTCAGTCAAACTGTAACTAGACCCTGGTCGCCGAACAAACACACCCACTCTGTACATATTTACTGTAATATTCTCTAACAAATAACCAAGTAGAAGAAAAAAAAAAAAAAAGATATTCAAAGATAAATAATGGAAAAGTTTTATCCTGTCATCATTGCTGGTGCGCAGCGTTGTGAAAAAGTATCGTCCCCTCACAGGTTTCCTCTCTTTCTGCTAGTTTTTATCATCAAAAACAGAAGAAAAAAAAAAGATTTTTGATTTGAGTGGTTGATTTCAGTCATTTGTGAAAACGTATGGGGGTCAACCTGGCAAAGAAACGCCGGTGTTTGTCCATTTCGGTCCTCAGGGACCACCGCCCTGCACACTGACGGCGTTTCCCCTCTTCCACACACCTGACTTAAGTAAGCGGGTGATTTACAGGCTTCTGTTGGGTTTAACGCGTTTTACATTTCGGTAAAACGCGTTAAACCCAACAACTGGTCGTGCCCACCGTTTGCAGGAATGTCTTCAAATCAGCCGTGCTGCAGAGTCTTCCTCCTGAATGGCTCGTTAAAAGTCATGCCGCAACATTTCAATGTGATTCAAGACTTTGACTAAACCACTTCAATCCCTTTTGTATTTGTCACCTTTTTTTTTTTTCCCCAATTGGCTAATGTTAGTTCAGAGAGCCGTTTCCGCACAAAAACAGACCCAACGTCTGAAATCGTGTTTTATTATTATTATTATTTCTATTCAGACTGTCATTGTCTTCATCTGAAAGCAAATCAGAGGAAATCTGCAAGAGGGCGAGTGGCTTTTTCGCCGCGCTGAGCGTCGTGGCGTCGTTCTACGCGTTGATGATGACCACAAACATTCTGTGATTTTACTCACCTTTGTTATCTATGCAGCTGCAACTGAACGCGTATGTACTCACAGCGACTCGCTTCTGTAATCGGAAAGGTTTTTGTTAAACTGCAGCAGCACTGAAATGACTGTAAATCTATGCTTTGCACAAATAAAACTGAAGAGACAGAGAATTTGCCTTTGGGGGGTTTCATTTGTCTTGAACACTGGAACATGAGAAACTCGGGTCAGGAACATCCGAAAAAAAAAAATGTTTTCTGAAGCTATTCCTGGGCACAGCAAACCTCAAGGAGCGCCGCGATATTCAGCCTGAAGTTCCACACGGTGACTCATTTTTATTTGGGACATGGTTCAAAGCTCGCATGTTTATCTGTGTTCCAACACATCAGAAACTGCACTGCTCCAAAAAAAAAATAAAGGGAACACTCAAATAACACATCCTAGATCTGAATGAATGAAATATTCTCACTGAATACTTTGTCCTGTACAAAGTTGAATGTGCTGACAACAAAACATCGTTGATTGTCAATCAGTGTTGCTGCCTAAGTGGACAGTTTGATTTCACAGAAGTTTGATGTACTTGGAGTTATATTGTGTTGTTTGAGTGTTCCCTTTGTTTTTTTTTTTGAGCAGTGTATATCGTCTCACTGGATGAAGACGACACCTGGTGACTTATACCTGTTGCCAACATGGGGAATGTGGATGTACTGGTATTAAAGTGCATCCACATTACTGGATGTACTACTGGCTTTTATGATTAGCCAGTAGGGATCATAAAAAGGGATAAAACAAAGACAAAAAGCTCTAATAACGCATGGATTGTGCGATAAGTTAAACTACTAGGTTCATTTCCATGGCCACTTTAAAACAGATCTCATTTGAACTAACGAGCAAAGATTTGTGGATGTTTATTCGCAACAGCGTCAAGCTTTAAAATGAGTTTGTTTTTTGGGGTTTTTTTCTACTACCAATGCACATTTTTGTTCCGACTTCACGCTTTTAAACTCAGAAATGCTGTGTGGTAAAAATCCGAAACGGCGTTCCAACTTCTCTGAAAAAACACACAGTCTAATTCTAACTCAAATGAGTTTAACTTTTTCTCTTATTTACAACACACTTCAGGAAAAAAAAAAAAAACCGTTTTGAAGCACTTTTATATTAAGACGCAAAGGATTTGCCTTCAGTCAACAGAGACAAAAAATAAATAAATAAAACGAAGGCGGCCTTTCATCTAAACTGGTGATGGCAAAACGTCTGAGTTGAATAAATGAGACAAAGTGAACTGATTGTTCGAAGTACATCTGATGACGATGACGATGGAAGACTCTGGGACTTTTCCAGAGTTTTCTCCGGCGATCAGCATTCAGGGCCCGCTTGCGTAGAACCTCATTGAGTTAATGGACACAGGGACGAGCGAGGCGGCTGAATGGATGCGGTGAGTCACGCTTGGCCTGCTGAAGCTCAGCTGCAGCCAAATCCATTATTTATAAAAGGCCGGCGATATCACCTCCGCCAACATCCTGCTGTTGCCAGTGGCAACAGGTCTGCAGCAGTGGCGCGGCTCGATGAGGCGGCGAACGCTGATGTGCCACGTGAAATAAAACGACTGCCACGTCTTGGTTTGCCCGTCGACGTGTCGATGCGACTCCAGATTGATCTGCCTTTTATCAGATCTGACCTTTGCACTTTGCCCTGTTAAAATAAAGCAGATAAATTTAATAAGCCTGCTGGCTCATAGCCTCTTAATCAAGCCTAAAAGCTTCAAAGTTTGCAAGTACAGCCTGGTCAGAACTCATCATTCATGTTGTTGGAAGGTCAGCATCTTTCAGAGTGAGTGGAGATTTTTGCTGCTGGCTCCAGAAGCACAGTGTGCTTCCAGCTTGACAGGTTATTTCCTTGAAGCGCGTCCAAATCAGCAACATCATCTCAGGACACGTAGACAAGCGAGTACAGAAACCAAAGACAGTTTCACAACCAATTTATTCAGCCAATAAATTTTATGTAAGTGCAGATATCTTTAACGGCTGAATATTTTAGATAAGTATTTTACAGCACCGACCGCAATCGCGACTCAGTGCTCTGCTCAGCTTTTGTGGCTGCAAATTTACTCAAAGTTGATTTTTACGGGCTATTGTGCAAAGGCTGCTTCCTCTAAGTTTGGTCTTAGTAAGCGGTTCTACTACCGAGTATTGAGCTGAAAGAAGGCTGTAGTGCCAACCTCCTGAGCAGGCAAGTTTACGTCGCCTCCGCAATAAATAAGCATCAGATATTGTCCGTACAATATTGAAATGCATCTTTATCGCCAATGAAAATTGAAAAAAAAAAAGAAATACCTTTCCTGTTTTGCTTGGTGCAAAACAGGAAAGGTAGACAGGCCCGCCATCTTTCCGGAACTTTTCCGGAAAGATGGAAGCCCTGTTGCGCCATGCGTCAATTCGGTGTTTCCTGATGATGCCTTAGTGCCGTATGTGATTCAAAAACAATTCTAATTTGTCCAAACGTGGATTCCACTGGAAACCTCAAGGTTCGCCGATGTTTCCGTAACCAAAGTGGTTCAGTTTGTTCGATTGGACAGAGACTGGAGGCCGAGTTCATTTCTAAAGTTTGACCGTGCGTCCTTCACCTTTTTTTATAGCGCCAGCTTTAACCTTCTTAGTAACCGGAGCTGCAGCAGCTCAGCCTTTGGATCGGACCACATGGTTCAGTGAGGAGCCTCAGTCCGCCACCATTTACAATCCCTAGTAACAGTATTTTTTTTTTACGTAATAGCAATCAGTTACTATTATGTAACTGATTGCTATTAAGTCACTTCATACTGTAAGTGACTTCAAAAGGTTTTGACACAACTTTTTAAAGTTGTGTCAAAGAATCCTCATAAATATAAGTAGGTACGTGGAAATCTCAGATGTACCGAAAAAGAAAAATTAAGGTGACTGTGTATTTATTAACATGTTTCACGCCACATTTTTTTTTTTTTTTTTTTTTTTTTTTTTTTTG
>VMRN01000111.1:504281-545429 GCA_010277015.1 Poeciliopsis turrubarensis | reverse complement strand
TAATAATAATAATAATAATAATAATAATAATAATAATAATAATAATATCTTCATGAATGGAAGTGTCTAGCCTTGAACTTCAGTCTGAAGTCTTCCAATTCTAAGTATTAAGGACAAATACTTAACGCTTTGTTCTTGCAACAAAGACAATTTCTTCTTGCAACAACTGTCTCCATCAATTGTTGCATTTCGTTCACAGTTTAAACGAAACGCTGGAGAAAAAAAAAAATTGAGGCCGCGCTTTCCTGCGAAGTTGCAGCCAAAGTCTGTTAGTGTGTTTTCTCTGTATTCACAGAAAGTCTCAGACTTACTGTCGCGGTTTGCCGTGGAGAAAAAGTTTCTTGTCTGCATAGGAAGCTGTGACGTCGACGGTGACGTTCTGTGAAACGCGGAAGCAAACAAAAATATTAGTTACAAACGACGTAATGACGACCAGAACTGGCTCGGTGCTGTTTAATGAATGAATCCCACAGAGCAAAGAGCATGCATTATTTTCTCCGCTTTGTTTATACTTTTGTTTGGCTAAGATTTAAACGCTGTCAGTAACTTTAAAGACTGAAAACAGAAAGAAGGCGTGCTCTCTCTCTCTCTCTCTCTCTTTTTTTTTGCAGAACTAAATCTGTGTCACTGTTTGTCATGTTGTTCACAAAACGTGAACTTTCACACAATAACAGCCCCCATCTTTCTGTGTTGGCAGAGGAACTTCCGGGTGGCACGAGAGCTCACGTCGTTGTCTCTTTTCACGTTCACGTTCCAGTTCTCAGCCTCGACGTACCATTTGGAAGGACAGCGTCGGCTTGTTTGGGCTCCCGCAGTGGAGCTCCCCGCTGGCCCGAGCCCAGACTGACGTCCCCGCGGCGGAGGAGCTCAGAGCGGGAACAGCGGAGCTCCACACTCTCAGCTCCGGGGAGGCGGATTCCGACAGGCACTGAGCGGCCAGACACAAAGCGACGACTCGGGTTTGAAACATGGATGAGCAAAGCGGGGTTAGGGGGATGTTGTCATGGTTACCTGTGCGACATACTCGGGCTTGCTGCTGGAGAGATTTGTCTCAAAAAGTGTCTGAAACAAAACAGGAGAAAAACAACAACAACAACAGAGAAGTTTTAGTTGATGTGATACTTTAAATAGAAACATATTTAAAGTATTTGTTGAAAAAATATACATAAAAGCTTTAATTTGAATTAAATAAAGGCTGATATTCTTATTTTTGACATATTTTTCTTTCTTTCTAATCTATATTAAATGCTTATTCTATCTTTTCTTATGTGTTTCTTATATGTTATTTTATTACATATAAGAATAAAATAACTTCTGTTATTTTATTCATCTTGCCGTGAAGGGCTTTGGCGCAACTTGCTTCTGATAAAGTAAATAAAGTTGAATGGCAAAATTACACATTTGTCATTGGTGGCCTTTTGTTGTGGAGCTCAAATAAAAATACTTGAACTAGCCTTTTTTCTATCTTTATAAATGAAAAAATTCTTAGTTTTTTTTTCTTATTGTTGGCTACAATTATAAAGAGCCAGAAGTGGCGTTGGATCATTTAGTCCAAAAACAGATGGCAGATGTTCACACTCACTAGGTTTTTACAAACTGTGTGTTTTATCCTCACAGACTACCACTGGGAGCTCTTTTAGAAACAGAGAAGACCAGCTTTGAGCTCACGTCGCCGCAGATTGAGACCCAACAGATCTATTTATAATAAATAGATCTATTTATCTCCTAAATGGAGATAATATCTTGAAATATGGACAAGATATTTCATTCCCACCACTTCTGGCAGAAAATGTCTCACCTTAAGGTCTTCTGATGAAATGTTAAGTTGGAAGCGGCCATCTTGATGAGCAGCAGCAACCAGTGGTTTGAAAACGTCGTCTGTTGTTGGGAAAGTAAACAAAAAGAAAATGACACCAGCGAGGCTGCTGCTGCTTTATGGAAAGTAATGGCAAAACTTCAAGGTGAACTTACAGGGTCAAATCTGTAATAAAAAAATAAAAAAAATCTGCAGTGATTCATTAATTAGCATAAATGAATGATCTTCTCAGAAATAAAATCCCAATTTAAAAATCGTCAAGAGGCATCAAAAACTTGTGACGAGCCCAAATGCGTCTGTTTCTTTCCTATTTGTCAAAAGAAAAACCTTTTTATTTATTTTGAGAATTTGATGTATTTATATAAGAAATAAACAAAAAAAAACACAAAACAAATAAAAACACTTGTTCTGTAAAAACCTACGATGGAAATCTACTTTTGAACTGTGTTTTTACTGTCAAAGCGGAGACTCCAGGGAGAATGACGCCACTCCCGTGCTTTAAAGCATTTCCATCGAAGCCCACCTGAGAACCAGAAGTAAAGCATCCTGTTTTCAGTCAGGTGATCCGGGTGAAAAACTGAGGCGTTGATCACAGAGGTCAAGTTTAGGTAGGTTGTCAGACCCTGAAGGAGACAGACATCAAAACGCCTCAAGGAAAAAAACTCATGACGCTCCGTAACTCTGACACGATAAAAGGGATGCTGTACACTCAGATGGTTTCGAATGACCTTTCTGACCTTGTGGTAGGACTCTATGTAGTCCGCTGTGATGAGAGGAGTCGTGGTCACGCCGATGTCGACACCGATGCCGCCGTCGCTGAGGAAGTTCGCTGCGGACGCAAACGTCCGGATGTCACGACAGGCTCAGAACATCGAAACACGAAGATTCAAGGGCCTCCAACTCAAACGAATGACGCAATGCTCTGTCGGATGAAAATCTGCCAGCTGCTCCACGATTAGAGTGAATCAGCTCCTCGGTCTGGCCGAGCAGACGCCGAGACAACGTCGACCTTGATCTCACGGGCAACATGACTCTCACCTGCCGTGTCTTGTATGAACTCAGCCAGGATGTCCGCCAGCTTGTTGATCTCTTTGCAGATCTGCGGTTGTCGACACACTCGTCACTACGTTTGACCGGAGGCGGGTATGAAAACACCAAGGCCTTCGGTCTCCGGCCTCACCTGTCCTTTGACGACCAGCTTGACTGTGAAGGTGATGAAGTCGGTGAAGAGCCTCTTCACCCAGTTGGGCCTGATCAACAAACAGTGAGACACACATTGACTGACGCCAGTGAACATATTGACAGGCTTTTGGAAAGTGAGAAAAATGAGACGAGGAAAAACTTAAGGTTTCCTCCCACAAAAGATGGATTTGTTACGTTGACATGTGGAATTGAAAATTGAAGTTTTACAGTCAATTTTGATGATTTGATTTATTTAATAAAATTTTTTTTTTCACATCGCAAAAACATGGATTTCAGCATATATGTGTGTATGCTCCTTTTTTTTTTCATCTCGTATCGTTTCATCACTTACGCCTTGTCTCTCTCCAGATAGAGGCGAAACTTGTGAAAATTCAGGTAACAATCAGACGTGTCTGCAGCGACCTTTGAACTACCGCAGTCTGAACAAAAAGTTTGGTAATAGAAAGAAGAATGAATTAGAAAAAAAAAAATGGAGCGGGAGAATATAACTATCTATGGGAATAAGTTCTACAATGAGACCCCAAAACATGTGAAGTTGAGAATGGGTGTACTTTTTTTTTTTTTTACATTAATCAGTATCAAAGAAGAGACATATTTAAACTTTAATAAAACATTTTTCACTAATAATAATATAGAGATTAGTAGAGTGAAACAACTGTGTGAAACTAGTTAAATTAAAAAATATCTTTTGAAACTAATGGAGGGCGGGAGGGTGAACAGTCCGTTATTTACTTACAAAGTTTTGGGTTGACTCCAAGATCAACCTGAGTTTCAATCTCAAAGTCAAGTGTGTGTTCAAGATTGACTCTGACAAGAAAAGAAAAACAAGAATGACATCGCTGAAAAAATAAAAAAACAAGAGAAACAAACAAAACAAAAATGAAACGAGAGAAACATACAAAAATAAAACGTTACACTCCTGTGCACATTATTGTGATTTTCTAAACATATCCTATTGGCTAGTCACATGGCAGAAGAACACTGGGACACAGTTTTTGAATTATTCACTTTTCCAACAAATGAAAATCCCAATCCTGTGTCCCGATTTGCTGATGCTAAATAAAATGTTGTTGAATCAAGTCGTATATTATCATGTCAACGTCTCACCGATCATTGTTACAGAAACCTGCAGCGTGAGTCTTTTGGCAGAACCGTTTTAAATCATTTCAATAATCTTCTGAATGATATTTTTTGAGCCGCCTAAGCAACGCTGCTTGTCGCAGCGTCGTGCTTGAAGGTCAACAGAGGGCAACATCTGGAAACGTGTTGGAAGTGGTGCAACGCTGGGCGGCAGGTTCAGACGCGGACAGAAAAATGACCCTAAATGACCCTAAATGTATAGAAGTTTTTGATCAAAGCAAATTCCAGGGACTGAATACAAATGCATCACGTATTTTTTATTTATAAGAAAAAAAAAAAAGACTTACACCAACAGAACACTTTTCTTTCCTACCTTGAGTTGATCTATCTTATAAACACTGGATCAAGTACTTTTGTGACTGCAATGTGTCACAAACTTGTTTCTTTTTTTTTTTCTTCTTTGGACCAAACTTGCACATTGGGACTCACAGCCAGCTGCCATATCCGTACTGAATGGTGCCGCTGAACACGGCGGAGACGTTGCGTATCTCCAGACCGATGCCTTCCCCTGGACGCAGCTCGAAGTCACTCCGGCCGATCGACAGGTTGTAAATCTCCAAACTGGGCGAGTCGCAAAGAGAAAAGCCTGCAGCAGCCTGCTGTGCTGTCGACGCGTTGTTGCGGAAGTGTGAGCGGGAGCACTTACTTTTCCAGGCTGTATGAGACTTTGCCGAAGAGACCGGCGGATTTCTCTCCTTCAATGCTTGGGTAGCGGGCGTGTTGGAAAGCCGCCTCGATAACTTTAGTGGTTTTCTCGTTCACTGAAGACATAAAGACACAAAAGCAGGACCAGACTGTGAAAAACCCCTCATTGATTCTACTTTTAAGGCGTAGACTTTACAGAGTGGTAATACAAAAATAAAAAAAAAAATAAAAAAACAACAAATTGCTCCGTTTGTCTTCTGGTTTTACAAAGAAGGCCCTGAAAACAGTTTGGATGACTATGACTTCATTTATCCAGTATGAATAAATATCATATAAATGGAGCCGATGTAAAAAAAAAAAAAAATATTTGTCTTTTAGCCAGTTTGAAGAGTTTTGAGCACATCCCAGCATCTCTGTTTGATCTAAATCTGGTTCACAATTTTTTGTCTCATGTTGAAAGAATGTCTTTGATGCAGACATTGACAGTAAATTCTTACTTTTATGTTATCAACCTGCTATTTCTGTCCCAATCCCACGTTCATTAAGGGCTCCGATCATAAGCCAAAGTTCACTGAATTACTTGAATATATAACACATTTTGTATTCCTAATATAAGTATTATAACCATTTGAATCTTTCTTTATTGTTATTTTATGTGTTGGAACGAAGTGAAAAGCCTGCTATTTTGTGTTTGTGCTCGAGTTGCATGCTTTGTTTACACCTCTTTGTTTTCGTCAACTTTATGTTCTGTTTTTGCTCTCAGTAAAGATTTATTGTAAGTCATATCTTAAGCTTGGAGTTCATTTCCTGGCCAATATATCTGCGATTGTACTTGCTTCCTCTGGTCATTTTACAGAATTTGAATCAGTTGGAAAATGCTGGGAACACAGATCCCAAACGATCCAATGAGGTGTGTGTTGTGTGTTTTGTTAACACACGTTAGTGCCTTCAGTTTCGAGGCCTTCTTCCCTGCCAGATAATGCAAAGGCCAGAGGTGATGTAAAGTATCAGAGAAACAGTCAAACAATCCTCAGCTCATGGAAGCCAAAGGTCACAGTAAGACAATGAAAACCTTCAGAAGTCCTGGAGAAATATTGATCGAGACCAACAAAGGAAAGCAAAACAAAGCAATGATGGGCGAATTAAGATGACAGAATTGTAAAAATCGCCCAGTCAGGATGCATAAATGTCGACTCGAAAGCCACTGGGGAGGACTTCATCATTTCTCCACAGTCACTTGTTGCATTTGGCATAACCAGAGTGGATCGGGGGAAGCCAGTGCTACTCACACACAGCGGCCGCAGGATAGGTGAGTCTGCACACAATCCCAGTGTATTTGTAGGCCGAAGACGGATCCTGAAGACAGCCGTGGGTTGTTCCAACCAGAGAGAGGAGCAGCAGCAGCCATGGGGAAATTTGGCCTGGCATTCTGCTGGATCCTCCGACTCTCGAGTCACTGCAGCAGTCGCTCCGCGGCATGTCAGAGCGCAGACAGACTGCCTTGTTCATCCAATCGCAAATAGAGGAGTTGTGTGGCGTACCGTAGGAGCGAAGAGACAAACACAGACTCTGATTTGGGGAAAAAAAAAACAAAAACAGGTCAAAGTGCAACTTTGTCAGTGAGATAACGGCTGCAAAACCTACTGCACAAACTAAAGTGGGCAAGATCACCAAGACGAAAAACAGCTCATGTTAAAGAAAAGAAGTCAAGGAATATGTTATCATTGTACACACCCACAAAAACGCTATAAAAAAAAAATGTTCAAAAACTTGGAAAAACATACATTTCTGTCAAAAACTCCCAGGGTCCCTGCTATGTCCAGGGGACCAACTTCCCTGCAGTGAGCTGTTTGAACAAAGAGGCTTTTAACACGCAAAGGTTCTCAGGGTAACTGGATACAGGAGCCGAGTCCAAGTATTCATGTCCGACTGCGTTTCGTCCTCCAACTCTCCTGTGGATGAGTTGAATTTGACCTCGTAACAACTTCATGCATCCCGACTTTTGCACCACCCAGATTACAGAATCCAAATTTGTTTACATTTAAGCGCCATGTGAGTAGTTAAAAAATAAATAAATTTGCTTATATTCATGTTTTACAAGAGCTTTGAGATGCGATCTGCAATGATGGTCCGCACAGAGAGAAATGGAAATAGGAGAGAAACAGAAGATTGGCCAACATTGTTATTAATATATCAATTTGATACAGTGGGGGCTTCTGTATCTTCCCTCATCTGTTTCCTCTGTCACTGTTTTCAGCAGTTAAAACTGTTTAATCTGTTGTTAAACTATCTGGGGATTTTACCTAGTTGAACCGCCTCTGAACTGTATAAGACTTAAAAACAGTTTCTTTGAAGCAAAACAATTCTCCCAATTCTTGGAGATCTCAAAAGACAAAATGTTCATAACACTGGGTAGACAGTCAAAAGCAGACGCTGATTGAAAACCCATTACAGTTTAACTTTGACCGAACATGTGGACTGTGGTGGAATTTAAACGTCAAATAGCTCAACGGTGCTGAAAACATTTGTCCAATCAATACGCTGCGGGTTCTGGGAAACGTCCCATCAGGGCTTTTTCCTATGATTGCCTTATGCAGTGGAAAAGGAAGGGACTTATGTTTTTTTGTTTGTTTCTTAAAAGGGCAGAAACACTTTCTTCACAAAACAACAACAACAAAAAAACAGTATTATTTGACATACAAACATTTATTGCATCTTTTATAAGAAACGTTTCCATTGCATTAAAATAAGGATGAAAATGTCCACTACACACAGTGATCGTTGCCACAGTCTTCTGTCCTCTCCACACAGGAGACACAAGCATTAAGTTAAGGTACAGAAAATATACAAGATTACACGACTACCTTTCATTCTGCTTACGCAAATGTTCCTTCCAGGCTTTACAGAGACAAGGTTATAAAACTTATTTATTTACTGTTACAGACCAAAATTCATGCGAAAGAATTAAGTACTAAAGTCATTTGTATCTGATCACTTCCCGTTCAACACATTATAGAAAATATTATGAATAGTGTATTGCATTATATCATCTGGAATGCTACCAGAAAAACACATCGACAAAAAGCTGAGACATAAAGTCCTCCCGGTATCATTTTTTTCACAACATGGTTTCCTTCTTTATTTGATCTGTAATTTCAACTATTTATGTGTGAAAGGCTCTGAGACCCTGAAAGGTCATGAGTCGTAACCTCTATGTTGAAGCTTGCATATGATAGATGTAAAGTGCGTTGTGGAGACAAAAAAAAAAAATATATATATATATGTACAGTTTGTTTTTTTTTTAACATGCTTTTACAAACCACTTTTCAAATCAATTACGTAAAAATATTTGTATTTGGTCACAAAGAATGCTTCAATAAAAATAATCATCTGGGATCAAACCTTTTTTTTTTTTTTTCCGTGTTTAATCCGAGACGTGAATTTCTTCTTCGGTTTTCTTGAAATAAATTGTATTCAAATTACAACTTGAAGTTTGTGGTGTGGCACTCCTGCAAATCACCTGCAATCACAGGCTAGCAAGCTGATTTTTTTTATTACTTTAGTCAGTTTCCAGAAGGTCCATCAAGTTCCTTTGCCTCTGTAGTGACAAAACGCTTCAAAGTGAAAACCACCTCTGTTAAAAATGTGATAATGTTCTGTCAGAGAATCTAAAAACAGATTCAGGAGTATCTGTATGTGACAAACTTACAGGTCACATACTACTCTTTTTTTTTTTTTTTTTTCCTTTTAGATCTCATCAAATTCGAATACTTTTGGAAAAAAAAAAAAATCCCTCATACTAAAAGAGAAATCACAAAAAAGACTTTCCTCCCTTTACCTTCAGGTTCCACCTTGTGCCTTTTACCTCCTGATGAAGCATTAAACACGGTGCTGGGATAGAAACCTGAAGCTAGCGTCGAGAAACTGCCAGCTTTCAGTCCTTTGGTACCGTCCGGATTTTTTTTGGGCAGGTCTCGTTGTGCTGGTATTCGGTTTGCCGCTTCCTGCTGCCTCAAGATCCCAGCATGCTCTCCTGTTGCCATTATAAACCAAACGCTGCCTTCTCAGGAGCTCAGTTCGCCACGCCCTGAGCAACCTCAGGTATAAGGGAGGAGAAGAAAGTTTTGAAGAAGACCCAGGCTGTCCACATGACAGACACCCTGTGAGGAGGAACCAAAACCGCCGTCATCGGCTCCTCAGATTCCTCAGCTGCGTGGTCCACAATCTGTCCGTCAGCCGCTTCTTCGGCCTGAAGGGTCAAAGGACAGAAAGGTTTCTCAGTGAAAAGTACTTCACAATAAACCTCCATCCGTGGGTTTGTTGTTTTGACCAAGTCAAAACAATTCTGGTATAAAATTAGCGACGAGCACTTTTAAACAATTTAAAGAAACTGGAAACTTGTGCGAATAAAATCGTTAATTCTTACAAGATTATGCTCAGGGTTCCTGTCCTCATTCTGCTGGTTGTGTTGGACCTCAGGGGGCTGGAGATTGGGTGCTTGAACCGCTGCTGGCCTTCTGAAGGGAAACCAGCCCATAGTGTGTCTGCATATGCAAAGAGATGAGAAATTAAGCTTCTGCAAATGCCACAATGTTGTGTCAGTATTAAACCATATCTGTGGGCAGTAAAAATCAAAGTTAGTACATTTAACAAGGTTGTGCACTGCAAAACCAAAACTCTGACCTAAAACACAAGAATCCATAAAGCAGAAAATATTTTTTTTTTTAAATCTATTAAAATTGGGTTCAGAACTGCAATACATTTGTAGAAGAAAGCTTAAAAAAAAAGCAGGATTCTGATTGGAGATTCATTATATAACATTAGTATATTTAATCTTTTCTGTGTGTATAAAAAGAAAATATTTTCTCCTTAGGAGTTTGAAAAAAATTAAAATAAAAAAAGAGGAGATTCAAGTTTTCAGAACAGCTTTAAGAGCCTCAGATCCTGACGGCTGGTAATCAGCAGCAGAAATGTCAGAGTGCTCCCCCTGCTGGCCAGTCACCACTAATAGCTCAGATACAAAAAAAAAAACAACATAAAAAAACTCGGAAGCTTAATTCTGGTGTTTTTCTACTGAATAGAGAAGGTGTTTGGCACATGGACTTCAAATTGAATCTGTTACTTACTAAAATAGATTTTTGTTTGTCCAAATGAATTATGGCTGGATGACACTAAAGTACCAGTAAAGTATAAACCACAGTAAAGTACAGCCACCAATGTATAATCAAAGAAAACCAAACAACGACTGATGATTTGGGAAAAGGAACACTTGTTTTTTTTTTGTTTTGTTTTTTTCCACTTTTCTTAATGCTGCTTATCAGCCAAGAAGATTTATTCTCAAATTGATTCAAAATATAAAAACAGAGAGCAGCGGAGATGCTTACAGATACATGACGAGCAGCGTGCTCATCACCAGCAGAAAGCGGCTCAGGTTGGAGTTGAAGTAGACGATCATGAGCAGGACGCCGAGTCTTGCCGCGGAGTACAACCAGTCCAGCCAGTCGCGCTCCACGTCCTCATCGTCCTCCATCACGGGCCCGCCCTGTGCGTTCATTCGCATGTTCTGATTGGCCTCCCCCGGGTTGATGAAAGCGGCGTCCTGCACCGGGTTCTGGTTCACTGGCAGGTTGTCGATGGGGTTCTGATTGGCCAGAGGGGCTGGGACAGCAACTTGGTGGGCGGGGACAGGTGGGTATTGGCCAATGGTTGCCACCGGCGTCAGGGGAACAGAGCCTGCCGCTGCCATGGCTGCGTGGCTATTGGTGGGAAATTGGATTTAGAGATCAGATTGATCCAATGGAGAGGATCAATAACCAACAGATACTCACTACTGCATGTAATATTGTCTTGCGTAGACATGTTGGAGCCACAGGAGCTGCTGGGGGCTGTACAGAGATAAGGCAGGAAAGGCTGGCTGGGTCAGCTGGGATGCTGCAGCGCTGCGGGGAAAAATAGAAATCTTATAAGAACCGTGATCTTGTGTCCAAGAAAAAACATAAAATATGGAACGCTTGGCTTAAAAACCCACATGCATATTTATTTGCTGGCCAGGTGGAAGTTGATGCTAATGCTCACAATCTGAAAACTGCACTTGTAAAAGAGCTGTTCATTCTGAAAGTGTTGGCTGCTCTCATGGAAGTGATTTCTTCTCAAACGTCTTTAAATTTCACTTCACTCTGTGACAAGAGGTTACTCCGAAGAGAGCAGCGAACAGAAATGATTGTACGTTTTGGGGGTAATGACAGGCTGCATCTCGTGGTTTTCCTCTCTTTAATCTGACATTCTTAAGATTTTTGTAAACAATCTTCGGCAGCTTTGTGCCGTTTCCCCTCCCGCTTTGCGCCTTGTTTTAAAACACTCTTAAATGGCGAAAGTTGTCTCTTCATGGCTTACGGTGTTGAGGCAGGCCATGTTGGAGCTGCGGGCGTCTGTGCGTGGATCTGAGCAGAAGTCGCTGAAGAAGTCTGCCTCCTCTGTCTGAGCTCTGGCGTGCTGGGAGTCTGAACAGGGGGGCTCAAACTGGAAGGATGTGGTTGTTCTGCCTCTTTGGTCTGCAGAGCAAAACACAAAGTGTGAGAGATGTGAGAGGCGGCGTACACCGGGGTTCTGCAGCTTTTACGATCCAAAGAGACGTTTTGCTTTCGGTCGAGCAAAAATATTTATTCATCTATTTTTTTAAGTCGCTCTGCAACAGGAAATTTGGCCTAAATTTACATTTATTTCGATTTTCAGGTTTTAAAAAGTTAATATATAGATATAGTTTCCTTTATAGGATGTTGACATTTGTGGGAAATGCAGTAAAAATACATTAATGAAAAAAAAGTGCATAATTTCCAACCTAATTGAAAAGACGGAGCTAAAAATATTACTGGTACTTTCGCAAATTCGATGCAATTATTCTATAGAAAAACTTCTAAATGTTAGATATAAAAACAAAAAAACCTGTTCATCATTTTGAGTAAAAGGTATGAAGAGTGGAAGGTCCAAAGACCTGCTGGATGCTGTGCCCTGGTTTAATTAAGTAACAGGATGCACAAACACCTGCAGCTTCTGAGTATTAACCAAAGTACACAGGGCAGTGAAACCGAAGCGAGCCATCTTTAGGAGTAAGATCTTTGAGGATGACAGATGAAGTGGAACTGTTCCACCTCACAGCATGTCAGTAGAAAAGGAGGAGTTGAATGAGCACACCTGCTATAAAGAGGATTGGGTTTTTTTTTTTTTTTATGTTTTTGTTGTTTTGAAAACAACTGGTTCATTAAAATCTGATGAAACATATCTCAGTCCAATAGACCACATAATTTCTAAAACCAAGTTTTAAAAGTCTGGAATATCAATAAAAGAAGATTAAGCGAAACGTTAAGGTACCAAACAGTACTTTCAGCTCCACATAAAGAAGTTAAATATGCAAAAAAAAAAAAAAAAAGAAAATGTGCCGTGCAAAACGACAAGACGACTGTGCTGACAATGCGCTGACAAGACGACAAACTCGAACCACTTAGGAAAACAAAACCAGACACTTTCGGAATTAAAAAAGTCAATCTCGGCTTTGAATATGTGTTTGGCCGCTCTTATGTAATGGTAACCACAGCTGTACTCAAAAACATTGGACGCATGTCCTAAAACAAAAAAAATGTTTTTGAAAAACAACTCTTGTTTACCATTTTCTCTCAAGGTTTCTCAGAGTTTCAGTGAGTGAAGCTTAAGATTTTAAGGCCATTACAGTATAAATTTCAGAATTGCATGAATAGGAAAAACTCAACCTCCATAAGTGTAGCTGTTGAAGATGGCTAACTTTGGTTTTTAGCCCAAAGTTAGCCAATATGACACTTTAATACAATTTATAGAAAGATTCATAATCATTACTGATGACAGGTTTTACCCTGCTGTTGAAAAGCCTTGTTTTAAGCCAAACTTGGTTAACCCTCCCTCGGTCTTAGCATGATGCTCAGGAAGAGGGTGGCAGATATCACGGTCAGACAGCAGAGAAGCAGGGGGTAGTTGTCCCATTAGACTGTTTGTCCCCAAAATCACACACACAATTCATGACAAAGACGCAGGCAATTTTAGTTTGACTTGAGAGACATATGAAACACTTTTTGCAGCTTTAAGACTTTTAGAGCCTCCTGAAACTCTACCTTTATCATTGAGCTCCAACCCCACAAATAACTAGAGAGACTGCAGTTCTAAATCAGTACTTTAAGGACCTTTTTAACTAATGTTTACCTTTGTTGCTGCTTGGGGTGGATTCCTCATGGGGCACACCAGGTGCAAAGTGGGAATGGAGTCCATCTGCAAAATCAAAAATAAAAAAAGTGACTTTACCCTCCATGTAAACCCTCACTGTTGTCACTTTGGGGGAAAACAATGACAGCAAGCTGGTATAAACACAAAATGCTGCTTGTCCTTGTGTCACGTTGGCAACAACACAGCCGGCGTTTCTTTTCCATTTATGCAAGATCACGGTTATTTCACAGTGGAAAGGTCGGGGCCACCTTAAACCTTCGACAACCAGAACAATTTCCCAGTCACATAAAATCTAACATGAAAGAAAAAACAATGTTAAGACGTAAAACCACAATGACCTAGTTTAGCACTCAGTGCATTCTGACGCCTGATTTAAACTCTGTTCTTCTTCTGCATCAGCTTTGAGAAAACAAGTCTTTGCTAAAATATAGACATAATAGATTATATAATTCTTAAGGAAACAAAAATAGAAGGCAAAAACCTTTAGACTTTTGCACTCTCACAGTATTTGCTAATCAAATGACATTACACGATGGCTCCCTGGAATATTACCTTCTTGCGTTTCTTGTTATTACCAGTATTTGCATGCAGCTCTACTGTTCCTGCTTAACACAGAGCTGCTGTTTCTTTTCTCAAAGCAAGAGTTGCACCAGTTCATACTGGTTGGTGTAATCACTCTGAAGGTAAGGTCACTAACAAAAGTCAATCTTGGATGGCTTGGAGCATGCTGAAATAAACTGGTTCGCAACACAGCCCAGCGCTAAACATTCATGGCACGCCTAAAAAAAAAAAAAATGTGTTCATAAAATAGTGTCATGGCAACTGAAGAAAACGCATGAAAAAAATTGCGTTTTTAAGAATGTTTGCTAAACAACGGCATTGTTTTCCAATCACTCGCAAGATAAAGATATGAAATATCATCCAACACCGAATTTAAAAACAATAAGAACCCATTTCCAGGCTGAGGAGCTCCTTAAGAGGCTGTTAAATATCAAACAACTTTCAATGAGAAAAGTGTCCAGAAATTATGTACCTTGCATTACACAGAATAATTTTAATAAGTTTATAGATTTTAAGTTTAATTGTAAATCTGTATCATCTCTATGTTCTAATAAATTTAAACAGATTGAAATGAACAATAAACACAATAAAAACATACCTGTCTGAAAAGATCTTTGATGTGCAAATGATCAGGCAGAAGCTTGCCAGCGAAGATCAGTCTCTGGTCACTTACTGCCTAAAATACAAAAAAAAAAAAGTAAAATAAATTCAATTTCAGGCATTAAATCATTTGGAAGAAAGAAAATCTCACATTTAACCAGTTTTCTACTAACAATAATTTGCAAGAGTCATGTAAAGAAAACTTAAAATGCTACGTTTCAAACTGCAAAAGAGTAAATAAACATGTCTATGTTTAAATAATTGGCTTTTGTAGAGGTTTTTGACAGCAATGTTATTTTTAAAATACTACACAGCTAAGGTTATTGCAAGTGAGTTTTGCAAAACATTTTGAAAGAAAAATGTTGCAACACAGCATTTCTTACAGTTTCTGCATTTTGCTTGCAAACACCTGCCTCACCTGTTCCCACAACATCTGACTATTGATAGTGCAGACCTGATCAGGATCACCTCCGATATTGACAACCAAAACAGATCTGAGCTGATCGAAAAATGAAATCTCTTCTGCTTGCCGGGCAATTTTATTCTTAGATTTACATAAATTGGCTGCGGATGAGCGGCGTGTTATTTAATATTAACAGAGTCGGCTGAAACCACATGGCTAACTTCCCAGGGTTGATCAATAATAATTAACTTTACCGCGAAACTACAGCTTCTCTTTAACTTTGACGGGGGTTTTTTCCAGTTTTGTGTCTGAGGTCTCACCGACTTACTGCACCATCTAACCTCAGAAACAAATGCAACAAATTTTTTAGCTGCTGGCATTTCAAGACTTTCCCATATCAAGGTAGACATACAAAGAATGTAGTTTTTACAATTTTATTCAACTTCGATGGGGTAGTGTTGGGGCCTTGACCCAATGAAATGCATGTTTATCTGAAGACCACCCTTTAAAAAAAGTAAAATTAAAAACAATTAAACCAAGGGGCTTACTCAACAATAAGCCACTTATTTTGACTAAAACATCTGCTTTGAATGATATAAAAGCCAATTTTTTTCGTTTTAAGGTTAAATACTCCTCATCCCTGTTGTAAAACTGTCTTTCTCCATGAATAAATCCAACATAGGCTGGTATTTTTCTAGTATTTTGGGTCAACAGATATTTGATACGATTACCAAAGGCAGAATAGTCATATAAGATAGTTTGTTTACCACTTTGTGGCCATCTTTAAGCATTTTGGGGTTGCAGCATTTTATGGGTTTCAATGAAAATGCAACCTTCATTTTCACAGGCAAATATTAGACTGTCATTGTTTGGCATGTAATTTGTAGCTCTTTCAGATGAACCTGTTGATTCTGGGGTATTCTCTGTATCAGTAACTACTCCGATTGGACCTTGTTGACTCCAGCGCCCTGAGTTGACCTCTGTTGAATCTTCACAAACTGTATTCTCGTTGCCTTTTTAGCTTGAGAGAAACGCTGTTATTAAAAACTAATCTATGGCTTACAAAGACAGCATCAGGAAGATCTCCATGGCCCCTGTGAGGACCCGTAACAAGCGGACATTTAGAACAAATCCACCCAGGCAGGAAGAGGAAATGGCTGACAGCTGTTAGCCCTGAGCGGCTGTGTTATGACATTCCACAACTTAGCCTCGAGCTAATTCCAGCCTCGTAAAACTTACCGGTTTGCTCGAGTAAACCCTCGACAAATGAGCCTTCAGGTCCTTTACGGTCCACTTCATGTCGACCCCGTCAATAATTTGGTCCTCCTGAGCCTGGTTGGGCGTTTTGACGAGAAGACTGGTCGTCTTTTGTTGGGAATCTTCTAAATCCATTTTCACTTTGGAGTCAGTTGATGCGGGCGCGAGAACTGGGTGGAGGTATTCGCCACAACAAGGCGACTCGGGAACAGCGACGCGCTTTTGTAAAATACGCGGCTATAGGAAGGCAGAAGCAAAAGTAAAACCTTCTCTTGAGCTGAGAAACTTTACGACCGGAGCTGCGTCTGGAACTGTCTGTACGCGGTGCGTCGGACGGGACTTTACAGGAGCTGTGTTGTTTCCAAACACACTGTGGCTGCCCCTGATTGGCTAAACGCCACTTTCGCTCAGACGTGGAGGCTCGTCAAATGTTTGCCACTGAGAGCATGCGCAGAAATCTCTAAGTACACCTCTCGGCAACCACTCAAAGATCGTCTATTTTTACTATACTGCCTGAAATAGCTCACTTTTACTCGAAGTTGACAACTCTTTATACATTTTTAACACAAAGAGGAATATCCATCTTATATGTTTGAATTCCTCAACAAAAGAAAATATGAAATTTTACAGCCATGTTTCCACTTCAGTGGCATCCCTTTCGTTTGTTGTTTCTGAAAAGTCAACAAAGTGTGTCCTCACTTTTAACCCCTCTGTGATTGAAAAAGCAACTTCTCAGTCCATTGCTCATCCAGCAATGTTGCATCAGTGAGCTTATTCACACCGGAATGGGTACATGTCAATGCATTGCAAAACCATCGAAATATTAATTTGTGTCAGTAATTACACAGATTATTTTAAAGGGAACCTTTTAAATACAACCTTGGCTTGGTGGAAGATGGAGAAAGGAAAACATTACGGTCACTTCATAGGTTAAAAAAAAAGGTGCAATTTCACATTTCTTTTATTTCCAATGTTTCATATGTGAACAAAAAACATGTTTGTTTTTTTTTCATGATTAACAGTTAAAGGAATAAAACTCCAGAAATAAATTAAGACATTCCTCAATCCAAGCTGATTAATCACACACATCTACTGTTTGAATGAAAACAAGAAAAGATAAAGCTGTCATATTATTAATGTACTTTGCAACATGTCAGAATTATAAAGGAAATTTTGATTTATTAAAGGCTATTTGATGAAAGCAAACAGTCGAATCAACTACAGGAGCAGTGTACCAATAAACACGCCGAAACATATAAGTCGACAGCTTAATTGGCTTATTCATTTCTAATAACCATATCTTCACAATGTGAAGTTGAATGGCAGAAGATCAAAAATTGTGTTTGTGATTTGCCAGACTGTCTCAATTTTCAGATTTTTATTTTGAAAAATTGTGAAAACCGATTTCACAATCCTGCACTACTTTGTGTTGGTTATAGAAAATATGTCATATGTAAGTATTTGACTGACAGTGTGAAACATTTACAAATATAAAGCTTATTAAATTAGGCATTGATATAGAAATGGACCTTGATTTAGATTGTCATTTTAATGTAATATTATGCTATTGTGTTTTAATAAATTACATAATTAAGTCTTGGAAGCAAATCACTCACATTTCTCAACGTCAACCCAAATTTTGAATAAATCAGAAAAGGTGTTAAAAAGTAAAGCAGACATGCCACACTTCTTACCTCAAATGTCATTAAATTGAAAATTTCTTTTGTTTGTATTGAAAATGAATGGAGGAAAAATGACCATAAATCCTTAAAAAACAATGAGAAATTATTTTTTTTGTGTGTGTAGGTTACATTTCAAACATCTATATTATTGTGATGCCGGATTCAATTGCACGTTACATTAAAATATAGTAGGTTTTTCAGTTTTCAAGGCCCTACAGCATTTCCTTTTAAAAACAACATAATTACTGGGGGGAAAAAAAAATGTTATTGGCAGTAGAAAGTAAGAACGCTCTCCTGGTTTCCTCTGACCATCAGGACCGGCGGTCTGAGGTCCCGGGACAAGACGTCGAGCCAAGCCAGGTACAGAGAACTGGGACACCCGTCTCTCCTCCCCACCGGCATGGTGCTGTTTGGAGACGCAATGAAACACACACAACGGGATTTCTTTTCAGTTTGCAACAATCCCATCTTTTAGTGCGCAGGAGGGAACGTTACAAATGTTGCACTCACATCACAACCAGAGCTGCATCTCTGGAGTAATCTAGCAGCACTTCATTCAGACGAATCTGACGGAGGGACTGAAGGTCACACAGAGTTAATTCCAGTGAAGAAGAGCTGGGGGACGGAGAAAATGTGAGCGGTAAGCATTTCTCAGACCTTGACCATGTTCCTCTCTAAATCCTGGTTGGTGATCATCCAAGGTGCCGCCTGCTGTCTTGAAGGGTCAGAGTCGGAGTCCTGCTTAGGATTCGCGTCCACCCTGAAGCGACCAATCATGCTCTCGAAATGATGGACACTGGAGAACAGAAGAAGTTACCGATTAGATGATGTTTCAAAAGTCTGGACCAGCGTGTTTTTTTTCCACCCTCATGCTGGATGGAAAAAGCGAAGTATACACCCATGCAGTTTTTCTTGTGGCGTCACCTTTATCAGCAACAAGTTGCTTTCTGAGTGACTTCACCATTCTGTCACACAGCTTCGGAGTGACTTTGGTTTAAAACAAGAGGATCATCGCGTTCACCAACATGCTTGAAATTGGCTTAAGCTCTATAACGTGCTGACTGAGATCTAGCATAGAGTTTCTGGACCTTTCACAATCTCTTGCGTAGACGATGTCATAAATCTGATCTTGAGTCAGATTTACTGGAATGCCCGATCCTGGAACAAGCATGCGGTCTTACTTGACAGGCTGAGGGTTTTGGTAGATGTCAGAAATCACTTCAACGTCCTGGAAACCGAGACGGAACCTCTTGATGAGCGACAAAACCCTGGAAACAAACCACACAGCTTAGATACGTTTCACGTAATCTCATAAAAACAAAAACAATCCTCTTTTCAAACAAACAAACAACAAAAAAAAGAGATTCTTCTATTATGAATACATTGCTTCATTTAACATGTTCTCCAAAAGAAACTAACAGAGCAGATCTTTCATATCAACCAAGTCATCTTACTCCTCTTTCTGCTCGTCCTTTTTGTCTGTTTCCCCTCCAACAAAAACCCGGACCTTACATCTGGCCCAGCGCTTCCTGCGCGTCAGCAGGTATGGCAGCAGCAGCGTCAGACCTGACAACAGGATGATCATTGTCAGGAGTCATGCTAAAAAGTCAGAGAAGCGAGAGATGAAGGTTGGCGACTGCAGACGTGGCGGTCCCACCTCCGTCATCAGACAGCCAGTAAACATCAATGGTCTTCTTCCCTTGCTTTTTCTGGAACACGGTGGTGAGTTGTGGCTCGAGGTCAACAGAGACAGAAGCTGCAAACGATAACCAAAGCATAATCTGAATGCACTCAATGCTCCGTCAAGGAAGATGCATCTTTTCTTGTGGTGCGGTGATGTGCACAGTACATACAGGCTGTGCTTGTTCGAATGAGGGACGAGGGAGAGATGGAGCTAATGTCCTGTCCCTCGTCAAAACCTTGGTTCACTGCATTTAGAACAAGTATCAATGCCAATGTGAGACGGGGAAGAGTGCAATGATCCTTAATCACTTTAAATTGTTCTTTAATAATGCTCTCACCGTGTGACTTAGGTGGATTGGAGACATCTAAACCCTCTTTCATCCTCAGCACGCACACTCCATATTGCAGGTCAAAGGCATCACTGAAATTGAATTCAACAAAAATTTGTTTTCTTCATGTTTGGGCAACAAAATAATGCTGTATCCATGAGATTATTCATGCTAAGGAGATAGGTTCGCAGATATGACTCACTGCAGGATTTCTATGTAGTTGTGTGCAGCGAGACATGGCTCGGAGCGCCAGTCTTTCTTGAAACCCATCAGCAAAACGTTTGGCTTTATTCGACCCAATCCTGCCCCCTGGCGGGGAGTCAGAAACACGAGCAGAGTGGAAAGAAGATGGCCAGGTTATTAAACAGATCCAAAGGGTAAGCCTCGGTGAAAGTGAATCCTCAATCAAACTGTACAAATCCTATGCCAAACCATCGGGCGCGCATTATGTTGCACACCCTGAACTCTGATAATTACTGATGCACATTATAATCCATGACAGAAAACATGGTCAAAATAACATTTTAAGTGCAACGCTTTGTTGAATTGAAAGATATATTATGGGAGAGACGACAACACTGATTCTTGTTTGAACCATATTTTGATTGTCAAGGTGTTTCTGACCTGCAGCAGCATGTTAACCCCACAACGCAGATCCGGAGCCACAACTCCCCTATAAAATGACTTGATCTTCCTTTGGTTCAACCAGGAGATGTGGCTGTTGCTGCTTGCCTTTTCCAGAGTCGACGGGGAAGAGTCAGCCTGACAATCAGGAAGGAGAATGAGTAGCTTTTTTAAATTACAGAGCTAAACACAAACAACCTTGTGCGCTGCTTTGTTGCGTGAGGATAAGTTGTATGTGGGCATCGTCATCGATACTCACGGTGACCACATTTCCACACATCATCAGACTGAGGTTCTTTGTGAAACAGTTGACGAGATCCAAGAGAGCCGGACGGCTGCTGGGAGGACCTGTGAGCACCAAACACTGGGGCCTTGGGGGAGCAAAGGGATGGAGAGGTTTCATTCAGAGCCAGAGTCAAAACAGGACAAGTAGTGCAGAGCCGTAACAAAGCACCTTTTTATGTACTTGTACCAGCTAATGTACGTGATCTGAATTCACCAAAACAACTTAAAATAACAAAACGGGAGGAGAGACGCAGCTGGAGCCATTTTGCACATTTGTCCTCGGCTTTTCACCATGCAGGCCCACACGGAGTGTTTGTTTCCCGAAAACCTGAGTCTTAGACCTACTTGACCAAAGTAAACAATTCCAGCTAAAGTCCATATAAAAATCTGTCAAAAACTTCTTTAAGGGATCATATGATACCCCAGGATGTCACCCTTGGCTGCAGTTCTCGAACAGTGAGCCTCTTATCAATTTGACCTTGTTTGTTATCTCCTGAGGAGTGTATCACTGACCTGTAGTTCTTGACGTGGTCCTCCACAAGGTTCAGACCCACGCAATGATTCAACGCCAGATTGTAGGAGCTTGCTTGGAGCGATGAGCCCCAGTTTACATCTGAGCCAAGCAAGGAATATGAATGAAAGCTTTAATATGACAATAAGCCATACTTCCATGAAAATGTGTTTTTTTTGTTGTTGTTTTTTTTCAGCTTACCTGGCTTTTTGTACAGTGTGTATCCCAAGAGGAATACGACAACTCCGATCGCAATGAGAGCCGCCCACCAGGTCAGCAGGAACATGATCACCACACAAATTACAGCACAGAGCAGCGACAGCCACTTGCTGTAGAATCTGAAGGACGGACGCCAACCTGCGAGCGTGCAAATGAACACAACACACACTTCACAGTCAGAGAAACCGGCCTTTGTTTTACCGACATCATCAATTGCTCAAGGGCACTGCTTCATGCAATTTAACGTAGACATGAACTTGGACATAAAATGATGCACAGCTGCATCGTGTTGTGCAACTTGATTCATAAGTTACACTCCAGGGAAAAAGTCATTTTCACCTTTCAGCTTTTCTTGTCTATTTTTGGTCGTTTGTCGTTCACCATTATACACCAAAATAAAGGAGTAAATATAAATTGCTGTTTTGGGGATTTCATCTATTAAGGGTGAAAAGGTAATCTGACCCCATGTGAGTTCTGGTTGTGAATATATTTAGTGGCAATACATGGCATCAAGCATTTGCAATAATGGGCAATAGCTCCTTTGTGTCGCTTCTGTGTTTTTTCCTTGTTAATCCACGGACTATTTTTTCACAATTCTTGGGACCGTCAAGAATATTCATGGGGTGAATGAGTTCGGCCTTTTGCTGAGGTCAGTAGCGACTGACCTCAGTTGAGGCCCACCCAGCTTTACATGTTGTTATTGCTATTTTATGACCTCCTATGTAAAGGACCAAAACGTTGTTTTGAAAGCTTCTCTGTTCCATGGCTTTTGTAATCATTTATAGACGACGATGACTCTCACCGTGGTTCAGTGAGGACTTAGAATCCTAGAAATGTTTTTGCATTTTTTCCAGAGCTTTATATTTTTTTGTTGTTTTTAATGTGTTCTTGAATTGAATCATAATATGTCCTGTACGGCCTTTTAAGATCTTTTAGCCTCCTTTGTGTTGCCAGGGGTTCTATTTAAATGAATTATTGTTATTAGTTTAATCGGGCTTAAGCATGGCTAGTAAAAATGAACATCCATTCATGTCTTGGCTTTTCTATTTACTCAGGCTGCTTTTGTCTAATACAAAATAAAAAAAACAATAAAAATTTAAGTGCGACAGAAAAGCAACTACAGAAGAAATCTGCAAGAGAGCAAATATTTTTTGACCTACCAGGTGAATTGGTGATTGACGCATGGAAGCAGCTGAAATTGATCAAAGAGTAGGAGCAGAGGTAGAAGTTGGAGATGATCGGAGCGATGGCGTTCAACTCAGCTGGTAAAAGACAACAGAAACATTTTGTCGTCGGCTCCTCTTTACTGTGAGAAAAGCACCAACTTCTTGTTTAACATTAACTTTTAAGTTAGGTTGTTTCAGGTGGTACGACAGGAATAATTAAACTTGCATTGTATACATGATGAACAGATAACTATCAATCATATCAAATATACTGATTATATTGATATAAAAGGAGACAAAAAAAAAATCACATTCAGTTACCAAGAATTCAAACTGTATCTTGATACTGAAATTATTTTTGCTTTCATTGCTCTTTCACTTAGTTCTTGCTATAAACTTTAAGACTTCATTTTGTGGTCATGAAGAATATCTATTCCAAAAAAAGTAAGATCACCAGCAACCCAACATGCTGTTAGAAAATGCATTAAACATCTCTCTTATTGACCCACCAATGATAATAAAACAGGCAGCTATGATGTACGTCAATAGGTAGGCTCTGAGCGGCTCGTGGTTTTTGCCGTATCCTTTGCCGAAGAAACCAATGAGAGGGTAGAGGTGGTCCTTACAGAGACACTGTAAAGCAGAATGTGATAAACAGGACGAAAACACCAAACAAAAGATGCGGCGCCATTTCAGTTTCTCACATCTGCACAGTGGCGTTTGAGGAAATGTGTTTGTACCTGAAACACCTTGGGAGCAGACACCAGGCACGCCAAAGCTGAGGACAGAGTTGCTCCGAATATACCAGCAGTGATGAGAGGGGCGAAGGCTGACACCATGCTGAGCGACTAATCACAGAACAGGTCTTGTTTACCAAACACCTACTTCTCGTCAAAAACCAGTTTTATATGGTTCACAGAAAACATTTATTCTGATTGGACATCTATCCATGTGGCAATGAATAACTTAATCTTAGAATTTGATCCAAAACAGACACAAGAACAGCTGCAGCTACAATCGATGTAAATTTTATGCCATCATTTTGCCGCCTTGCTCTGCATCTCCTTATAGTTTAGAGGCATTAATGACTATTCATATTTTTATTGTGATTAAATAATGTCAACAAAAACAGTACTTCACAATTTTGGATATAAGAACAAACAGTGTGCAGCGGCACGATCGTTTGGGTTACAACTGACCTGGTAGTAGTTACTAATGCCATAGGTGCAGGTATTATTGTTAATACACTCGGTGAAATCCCATCCGTACTGACATCCTAAACCTACGCAGGCGTCCTCGGGCGTCGAAGAGGACAAAGTATCATTTAGAAAGCCAGATGCATCCCGGACCACGCAAGATCCTGCAGAAAAGTTAACAGACAAAGGAAGAAATCCAGCATTTACAACCGCCAACAAACCCTTACTACGCAAAGCAGACACAGAAAAGGAAACCATTATTAGCTAGGGATTATTAGTTCAGTGCTGGGAAGGTTTTTTTCAGGTTTACTCAAAAGAAAACAACAGCAAAACATGTTCAAATAGCACATTTGAACATGCATATTTGTCCCGTACAGCAGTAAACATACCAACGGTTGCAGAGATGACAAGGTAGGAAAAAGTCGTCCAGAAAATCGCCAACAGTGTCCCTCGAGGAATAGCTACTGTTGGATTCTAAGACGGAAAACACATGGGATATGCAAAGTAAGCTGCTTCTATCCAATCACATTAATATTTATTCATGTGTATTGTTTTTTTTTTTTTTTTTTTATCTGTGTCCCCCATATATTGCTGGAATATAAGAAAGAGGAACAAAATACACTTGCATACCTTCAGATCTCCAGAGATGTTGGCTCCTGCCAGAATGCCCGTAGCAGATGGGAAGAAAATGGAGAACATGCCAAAGAAACTGCCCTCCGGACCCCTCCAGTTGGGTACAAAATTGGCAGCAAAAATACCAGCTGTTGAAGTTCAAGTAGTAAAAGTTACAGAAGAAATGGGGCAAAGAGATAGTCTTGTCTATCTTGACTTAGAACTTGTAACCTAGATTGGCCATTTCATCCTAAGGATTCATATCTTTATTATAGGCATGTTTCATGTTTCAAAAGTATAAAGTTGCCAGAAAAATCACTCACTAAACATGAATTACAATCAAACAATCAAACAAAGCAAAAAAAATAAAAAATAATAAGAATTGAACAACTAAAATGGTCAAGGAAATTCAATGAGCACATTAAACACTTAAATGTTGTGTTCAGCTAGAGCAAAGTGCCAACAATAGCTACCTTTGTAGCTAAAGAATCCTTTGGCTTGTTTCTCCAAAGTAGGAGGCATGATGGTTCCAACGATGTAACTGGCAAATGACACCATTATGACGAGGAAAAACAAAACCTGGGCCTGTGGAAGGCACATTGCAAAGTAGCGTAAGTGTGCATCGCAGACAAACATTTAAGAAGGTTCACTGCATGAAACTGGGTTTTAGCAAAATCTCTCAATTATTTTACGCATGAACATGAAGAATATCATCTAAGACTCATTTGAAAAGGTTGCTGTTCATATTTCTGTCCCACAGAAATTTACAGCCGTTTGAGTAAACTTAAATTGATTGAACCTTTTCACGCCACAGGGCAGAAATCCTTGGCGGCGCCTGGCTTTCTGTTCAAACACAGCTGAATTGATTCCCATCAACCTTTTAAGTGCCACAGATCATACAGTAGACGATACTGTAACGCTTCTAGAAACGGTCAGGCAAAGTCCGGAAAGTGGAATCAGCTTCGTGCTCACAGCGAAAGAACTACGAGCTACTATCTTATTTAACGTCTTCAAAATGTGAATGGAAGTTTTAAAGTTCCACCCGGTTTTTTATTTTTTTTTAAAGACACAATAAACTTTAACTATATGCTTTATATTGGTCTCATCTTGAGGTCAGCAACCTTTATACTCCTGAGAACCATCACTTTTGTTGCTTGAGCTAAAATTAGAGCAACAGCAGATGAAGCAAATGACCTCTTTTTTTTTGTTTGTTTGTTTCTTGGGAATGTGTTTCGATTTTTGAATTGAAGACCGGCAATTTAGTTTTTAAAGGAAAGAAATGTTCATGGCGATGAGAGTGGAAAAAAACTTTCTGCGACAAAATGTTAAACTTTATAGAAAATTATGTAAGAAGAAAAAGCCGTCATTACCATGTTGAAAAGAACAACTATTTCACAATATCGATCCGACTTATTCTTCAGAAATGCCGTGCACATCTTTGAAGCAAACTCGCAGGATTGATCAATTCTTGGAGCACTGATCTGACCTTTGACTCCCACGCCATGCCTGCCATTGAAATCCCCAGCAGCAATGTTACGGTGATGATCCCAATGATGCGGATGTCGTTCGTTCGGTCCACCATGACGGCGTCATGTTCCTAAGAAAGAAGTACACATGAGGCGTCTCTGCTTGCTTTATCGTTTCACTGGAGAACCTGGTTTGCACATGCATGTGGAGAGAGCTTCTCACCCTCATGAGGTCTGTGACAGTCTCAGCAAAGCCCACAGTGTGCATTGCCACAGCCACAGCGTTGGCAAAAGCAAAGATCAAGCCAATAGAGCCGCCCAGCTCTGGGCCGAGGCTGCGGCTTATCAGGAAGTAGGTACCGCCTTGGGGAATGAGGTGAAAAAACATGATCCGGTTAGACGTTTGTGACTTTTCCACATTGAAAACGGATTGTCTTTCAACAACAAACCTCCTTTGACTTTTCCGTTGGTGGCTATGGCTGAGGTGGAGAGACCAGTGATCCCGGTTATAGCAGACGACAGCAAAATGATGACCCAGGTCATACCTGTCAGAGGCGGGAAACAGTCTGAGTAAGGTTTAATTCATCCACTGAAAATGTAATGCAATTTAGCACACGCGCAGACCAGTGACGGTTATGTCAGTCGATTCATCTGCAAGGAGCTGGCAGTTCTGGAGCGGAAGACTTTGGAACAGACGGCCTGGCAGTCAGTCGGTGAGGTATTTGAAGGTCTTCATTTACAGAACATGCCTTGTAAGACGCATCAGCATAATCAGCACTCGACGCAGTTTGGTTGGAACTGTTTTGTGACATTGTGGTTGCTAGTGCTGTGCAGGCAACTCTTAATACAGCCATCCAACTGCATATAAACATTAAGTGCATCATTTATCAGACCCTGACAAGTGCTGTCGATGCTACCCGGCGTGTCTGTGGGATTTTCTCAATGTTCCGAGAACTTCACTCACCACTGATCAATTGTTGGGAGTTCTTTTCTACCTCGTCTGTCACAGTTTACAAACTCTTTTCACCAGATCCTTGCAGACTGAATTCTTTTCAGTTAACTAAATAATGCTTAAAGTCGCTTAAAATCGAGAACAAACACTTGGGAAGTGCGTCGCACCGGGAATGTTTGACATACCGATACCAGCCTGAGCTGTGATCCAAGGCAGTCTCAGGTACAAGATCACCCCCCAGATGTTCAACATGCAGCGAATCTGCGTACAAACAAGCAGGATTATCAGAGGTTCTTGAAAAAAGTTGAATTTCACTACTGGCACAAGAGACAAAATTTATGACCGAGACGTTTATATAAAATTGTGTTGCATTTGCGTTGCATACTATCAGGTCATTGCAATACACCAATTAACTTATATATAAAAAAAAAAATACGAGGAACAAAAAAAGCTCAGTGACACATTTAAATAAATCAGTAACTACATTTTAAGAGCCATGCTAAGTGCTTACATCACAGGAAATGAAGGCATCTGAACTCTAGACAGTTCAATGGAGTTTGGAAAAGGTGGTAAAAAGTGTAATTTTAGCTCGTTCTTTTGGAAAATGAACGTGTTCAGGTTTAGGCTCAAAGCCGATCGAGACATTCTCTTTAATATGATAACTTTAAGCTCATACACATTTGTACGTTTCTTTTTATTAATGTTGCAACGTTTTTCCCAAATTGCACTATGACTGAATAATCACAAGCTGACAAGCATCTTGTAAATAACAAAAAAAAAAAAAAAAAACAGGACTGACAGCTTGCATTTGTATTATCAGACCACATCCATTGGTTTGCTTTATCCTACTTACATGATTGAAGTTTTGATCACGTTTACAGATGAGTGCATATGCATGTTGATGGCTTCATGTTGAGCAATATATATTTGAATGGCAGGTCGGCGTCAGTGATTTAGATGTGCTCCAAAAACACCTGATTCAGCTTCTCAGCTCTACAAGAGCCTCCTGCTGGCCCGACTGCGTAAATACGTTCTGTTCAAATAGGAAAACATTTGACAAATGTAGGACACAATCCCTCAAGGACAAGATCTGCCCTTCTCGGACTCGCTGTTTCACTGACAAACATAGTTAAAGTTTAATTCTTCACTTCTGCATAAAACTTCCTCCAGAAGAGCAAAGAAGCTGACGAGGAGCAACAAATCTTTAAAGCAGCCGCTTGTAGTTGCTTCAGGGTTTCGGCAGCTTATCTGCTTTAAGATGTACAGGCTGGTCGAACCGGCACAATAAAGTTACTGAGAGCTACATTTTTACAAGTAGGTTACATTGTAAATCTCATCTGGAAAATATTTCATAGGGTTTGTTTGAAAAACACTTGTTGATGCTCAGTCAAGACGCCGTCTGACGCAACAGTATTTTTCCCCCCCCGTCGACGTTTCCTTCCAGAAAACCGTAAAACTTTTCCACGGTTCCGGCTGCTTGAGAGGCTGTAAACACAATAACGCCATCATTTCCTGACTATAAGTTTTTTTATTTTATTTTTTCACACTTCTTTTTCTTTCCTTTTTACACGCAAACTAATACAACGTGGCGAAGAGGAAAACAAAACCTCAAGGGCGAATTCTCCTTAATGCAAAAGCGTTAATGGGAGCAAAAACGAATGGACGTTCAAAGCAAACACTGAAGACGACGACCTCAGTGGTTTCAGTGTGCAGGAAGAAGATGGAGATAACTTTTCTGGTCCCCTATCCGCAATGTAAACTACTCCTCATCCCTTTCGAGGCCATCCTGTCCCAGCGCCTCTGCATTCACTCTTCGTTAGGTTGCTCTGCCTTCGTTGGCCTCTCTGTCCGCTCCGTCTGTCTCAGGGTCATGAGGCCGGAGCCTCCTCTTGCTCCACTCTGGGATCAGCTGCCACCTGATCCGTAAAACTGACTCCCTTCCTCGAAACACATTTTCAGATCCATATCATCTCTGTTATGTTTGATTTATGTAAGTTGCTGATAGTTTCTTGGATTTTTTGTTATGTCGTTTTATTTTTTGTACACTGTCCTTGAGTGTTTTGAAAGATGCTTCAATGCATTATTATTATTATTATTATTATTATTATTATTATTATTGTCCGGATCAATATTTTTGAGCAGCTGTGTTACAGTCATGCTGAAAAAAAAGCATGCACAGTACATAATTCTGTATTTTACTGGTACGTTAATTCATAAAAAATAATATACACGTAAATTTTTTTATTTGTTTTTGTGTGTGTGTGTGCGCCGTGTGTGTAACCATCTCATGATACAATGTGAATACCTGCAGTGAGGCATTTACAAGTGCAATTCAGTTTATTTTTAAAGTTAGTGTGTACACCACATATTCAGATGGGAACATCCATACCCAACACACTCATCCTTGAAGGGCTGCTGCCCATGTCCAGACAGGGTTGACCCTGGTCATATCACCAGGACAAACAACCATGCACACAACGAGGGTTTTTTTTTTTGGTTTTGTTTTGTTTTGTTTTGGGGGGTTTTCCCAGGGAGACCAATTGACCTAGCAGTCATGTTTTTGGACTGTGGGATGAAGCCAAAATAGCCTTTTATAACTTTCTGCAAAGCAACAGTGATAAAAACTAAGCTACTGCGCAACCGTATGTACAATCAGTAGTTCGGAAATTACAGTACTCTTAAAAGATGTTTTTTGAATTACTTTTAAGTTAAATGGGAGACTTTTCATTTTTCACTTTTCACAAATCACAGAGAGAAATGACACAAGACAAATGAGTTATTAAAAAAAAAAAAAAAAAAAAAAAAAAAAGGGAAATTGTTTCCCTCCAACTGGTTTGAAGCCCAGTTTACCTTTTTCGAACTGAAGATACTGATTAGTACATTGATGACGCATCTCTTTAGGAACTGAATCCATCACAGCTCCTGACCTTACCTTAGGTCAGTCTACCTACCATGACTCCCTGCACCCAACCGAAGCGGGTGGGTTCAGCTGGGGGCTCCTTTTCCCCGTCCTCATCTTCAGACGTGTCTCCTTCCGTCTCCTCGTACACAGGAGGTCTGGAGTCGTCCTAATCAAATTAAGTCTCGTTAGGTCTGATGATGTGGAGACGTAAGGAAGTATAGTTTAAAAAGAAAGTTTAGTCGGACTGGCGTCAGATGCGCCTACTAGAAAAGTAGTATAATTTCAGACAAAGCAGTAACTCCATTAAGCATAACCAGAGCTAAAATAATATTGAATATCACCGTCCTGAAATAATAATCCAAGTCATACATAGATGAAGATTTAAGATGTACATTTGACTTGATTCGAAAAGGTATTGAATACATGAACTAATAAAGAGTAGACGTCCTTACCTCAGGATTACCATGCAGTTGATGCAGAGATGGCCTGAAGCGTCTCTTGCGACCCCACGCCTGACTGTTGGCGTAGAAATCGTAGTGCGGTGGAGCATCTATAGTATCGTAAACACTTGGAGCAATAGATGGACGGGATGCCATCCGACCGCCGTCACCGTAACACTGGTAATAATCCGACTCATCAAACCCCCCAGACGATCTTTTACCATCAAGTTCTGACAGTGGAAGGCTGGTTCTGTACGCAGACAAGTTAACATTGTCATTAGCTGTTGGATGCTCCATTAAAAGTGTCGCAGAAACCTCAGAAAAATTTTCAAAACGATATCGGCGGATGAGAAGTATTTCCTTCACAAGCAGGCGGCAGTCAGTCAACGAAGTCGATTATGGAGTTGCAGTTAAAAGAGGAAGGCTTTATTACGAGGGCTGGGTTTCAAAATGACCTCAAAGTCGCAGGAAGAGCCTCGGGCCATATAAGATGTTCGCTTGTTCGGTGAAAAGTCAAACAAGACTCATTACAGTAATTATTAAACCTGACATGAACTGTTTCACATCGAAGAGGTCAGCCGAGAAAACCTGTAGGACTTAAAGCCAGATATGTGATTTAAAAGCAATTCACCAAAAAAACTTTCCTGCAGGTTTTTCTTCCCTTCTACCACAAATATTAAACATTTCAAATGAAATAAAAAAAAAAATGCTTTTAAATGCCATTTCAAGCTGTCTTTTCTGGTTTTATCATCACATCTATTAATGATTAATCTCCTGTGTGATTTTTTTTTTTTTTTGGTGAGGTTAGTTGTAAATAGCTTAATTACACTTGTATGAACGACCTGCACGACACTCTGGACTGAAACCAAACAAGGTTGTTAATGGAGCGTGCAAAGGTCAAGAAAATATTCATCTTTTACGCTTATTTTGGAAAACACGGACACTTGTCATGCAAGAAAAAGTGGTTTGTCATCTGGGAGGTTGTCAGCTCGATTCCGACCTCCCAGACGACCAAACGTCCGAATGTCCTTGAGCAACACACTGGGTCCAGATGTGCCACAAGTCACCGATTTGTGTGAAAAAAAAAGTTCATGGATAATGTGACTGGCAGTAAAAACAATAAAGTTGAAAAAAAAAAGAAGTCACATTAGAAAATTGGTTTTATAATGAAGCAGTTTTATTTCAAAGTAAATGCACATTTTTAACATATTCTGCTTTTTCACTGGAACTTAGTTTCTGCACAAATGGTATTGCATCATGGTCGGTTGACAAAACAAGAAAAACAAGCCCATAATGTAATATTTATAGCAAATTGTTTTGTAGTTTCGGGGAATTTCCTCCCTGTACAGAACACATTCACCTTGAAAGACATCTAAACAAGCTCGACTTTTTTTTTTTTTTTTTTTTTCCATTTTGCTGTTATGAATGCAACATAAGATGAAACGGCGTTACCTAATCTAATGAAAATCATATTACCATTTTCCTTGCGACCGTTTTATGCCCTGTTAATCAACTGCGTGGTGCAGTTCCACTTCTGCTCTTATTAGCGTGAAAGACAGATTCCAGTGAAAGGTGTAGATCGGGTACCCCGAACTGCTGCGCCACGTTTTCAAACATCGCTCAATCATTAAACCTGGCTGCAAGGAAAGTTTGAATTTAAAAAACTCCAAACTCCTTTCCTTGAACCATTAAACATAAGGAGTTGTCTTTATTGCAGGTTTTAAACAGTCCAAACCAATAATTGCTGTATTGTCTCATCTGGAGCATTGGACATCTCAGTCACACTGCAGTTCTGTCGTTGCACAAACGGGTTGCAGGAGAAGGCACTCGCACAGTCTTTTGAACAACTTCTCTCTACACTGGTCTTAAGGTGCAATGAGAAACCAAGGTCACTTCCTCTCCTGCCAATATGTTACCCAATTATGAATGCCCAATGTAAACCTGTAACATTGTTTTGGTGAAGCTTCTTACAAGACTGGAAAGTACAGCTTCAGAGGACAACACATGAACCAAAGCTGAAAAATCAGGAAACTCCATATTTCTCTCCCCCAAAGTAATAAGATGTCAAAAATATACATAAAAAAAAAAAAAATCAAAGTTACTACTGGACGACTAAAAGTCTTTCCAGCCCATTTAACCAGAGAAAGCCTCAGTTTAATTTAGTGGAAAGTCTATAAAGATTAGACGGTTAATAAGTAGACATACCAGCACAACTTGTTGGCCACATGTTAGCAGTTTAAACAAAAGATAAAAGTTAAGCTGTGGCGCGTGGCTCACCGATTTTACCAAGCTATAGTTTCATTTAGGTGGTTAACTGAGACGTCCCTGGGTTTCGCAGTGATAAACTGGATGCCCATATAGACAAGTCAAAAACAAATTTTATTTGAGAAAGGGGAACTTTAGACCGTGTTCCTTTCGCTTCCAGTTAGCCTGCAAGAGAGTCATCGTTAGATATGAGATTCAAATTACATTGAGGTCCAAAAGTGTAAGCGGCACTTACCTGCATCATTCTTTGGCGCCTCTGGTTTATTTTGAAGCCGGCAAATGTCTTGGGTTTCATACATGCATTTCACTAAACCAGAGCCCTGAAGTGCATCTGCTTTAGGTTGACAGGGATGCGCAAAACTCCCTGCTGAACCAGCGTCACATCAGAATGCGATGAGAAATTAGCGAAAACATGCAGGATTACAATTCAGCGGACCTTCAAACAGTGACCATGTTGCTGGTGGGAACTAATTAGAGATGACGCCTGGAACGGTTCACATTTTGAAGCACACATTTTATTAAACATTTAAATGAGCAGAAGGAAAAAGGAGCGAGCAGACGGCACAATTTAAGCCAAAATTCAACGTGTTCATGACCTGACGGCACTAATGGCAGTGCATCGTTCTGACTCTCATGCACCTTCAAGGCTGTTCTCATCCAACAGGGTATTGCTGAAGCCTAAAGCCATTTTGAGCAGGCTGGTAGCCTGATTGAGTAAAAATGCGTTCAAAAGTACTGAAAGGAATAGAAATAGAAGTTGCCTCTGCCTTTGGCAAGTAACTAACCCTTTGTGGAAAATTTGCGTTCTGTTTATAAGGTTCATTAATACAGCTACCTACGCTGTCGACGCAAGGAACTCGACTGCAAGGCTGAGATTCTGCATTTTGGTGAGGCAAGCGAAGGCCTGAAAAAGACCCGTCTTGGCCAAGCCAAGAGAATGAAGAGCCACATGGGGGTTGTACATTAAAGGATGTTCCTGCAGTGTTCCCAGAGACAAAACCTCCTTCATTAGTGTCAAAGGGTTTCACATAGTGATCTTTTCCCACTTCGTCTTGCTCAGGAAGTTTCTTTTGCACTTCATATCCACTTGGCAGACTGTGCAGAGCAGCTACATCTTCAGAAGTATAAGAAATTGGCGTCCGCCATGTTTGTGGCCTTTTTGCAGGAACAACTTCCAACATGGGAGAGTTAAAGGATGAACCGCCATAAGCGAGCGGGCGGTGATGTGGACTTGAGTCAATCTCGGGATTCTTTTGGAGATTGCTGTGCGGGTCGAAGGGATCATCATGTGTAGAAGCAGAAAGGCTGGCTGAAGGTCTGGGATGACTTTCCACATAGCTGTTGGCGATGGGCTTCAGAGAACTGTAGAAACGCTGAAGCCTTTCAAATTGCAGTGGTTTTGGCTGGATGGTTTGATATTTGCCGTTTAAGGGTCGTGTAACGTCAGCGAGGTATTTGGAAATTGCCAGGCCTGGAAACCGAGGCTTTCCAATCTCCGAGTCTCTTGGAAACCAGGATGAAAAGCTTGGCTTGCCGCCTGTGGGTTTGTCAGTGACAGGCTCATAAGGAGGTGGTTCATTCTGTTTTGGTTCTAGTTCAATCTTTAGGATTGGCCATTTCCTTTCAGGAAGCCCAGTCGTTCTGTGGGGCCCAGCATCAAAGCCTAAAGCTGACTTTTTAAATTCACCCTCAGGTGATTGTAGCTTTTTTGCCTCCGTGTAACGAGTCAAAAGAGACTCAACATTTTGAGGTTTGATAGTGAAGTACCCACCACCGTCAGGGAGGTTTGACAACGTTTTAACTGGGAAGGAAAATCCTAGTCGTAGGCTGGGAACTGCAGAATCTTGATCCTTTTCACCTTTCGGATCACTTGTGAAATCTTTGACGTTAGCGGCACCAGAAGCAGTGTAACCGTTTTGGGTCAGACCAACACTTTGAGAACCAACGCCAACATATTTGTTGTCTTGAGATCCTCTGTTATGTTGCAGAGGAGACAAATTTAGCTTTTGTTTTGAATGAGGCTGAACTGGGTCTTCTCTCGCCGGGCTTTTTTGGGCTTTGTTGAGACCCAAACGTTCAAGATACTTAACAAAAGTCAAAGACGGCGGCCTGGTTGCATCTGGTTTTTCAGGCGCCAAACTCTGCCTGGCTGTGCTGTCATCATGGTTTCTTTGTGGGGAAATTTTGTGCTGGATTAATTGCCATGTTGAAGAGGTCAGTTTGCCCTCAGTAGGTCGGGTGTAAGTTGACTCATCTGGCTGCTGTAGAGTTTGCTTGGGTCCAGTCGCAGGATAGTGAGACCATGTTGAACCCAGTTGGCTTCTGGTTTGTTCAAGTGCTTTCTGGCTGATGGTGGGGGATTTCAATTCAGTATGTATGGAACTCAACCTTTTCCCGAGATCGCCATAACTGGTCTGAAACGCATTTCCTGGGTTTTGGTTTTCAACAAGCTTGCCAATGGCTTTTATTGGCTTTAAAGATGCAGCTGAAAGGGGAATGGTAAGGTTGACCCAGAAGGTTGAAGTGGGAGCACCATGGATGCTCCTGCCAAGTTTTGGTTCCTTTTCGGAATCTCTCTCAGGGCTTAGAAACTCAGAAACGCTGAGGCCACGATGAACGTTTCGGCGAGTTTGGAGTCTGGGGTCATTCTGCAGAAAGACTTTGGTGGGAGAGTCGGTTTCTTTCATTTGATCGAGTTTATAAAAAGGGAGATCCAAGCTGACCCTGAAGCCTCGCGGTTGAACCAAAGGGTAGTTTCTAGGCGGTGCAGGTTGGACTGGAAGGTTCTGTGGCCAAAGACGACGTGGAGTTTGCCTAAAAGTCTGACCAGGGGTCGAATCCCTCACGCCACTCCTTTGAGGCGTCTGTCTCGTGTTGATCAGATCATTCTTCGGCTGTCTCAGAGAGCGAACATAATGCAGAGGGCGGCGGTAACCCAGTACGTCCAGTTTCTGTCCTCCATCTTGCCGTACTTTGTACCCAGTATTGGCTGCAAGAACAGATCATGTCAATATTCTGTACAGATTTACTTCGTTCTTATTTAGCAAGGCAATAATCAAATTGTGGCACACAATAGTCAAGCTTCTAGTAAAATATATATATATACATATGCAGAGACTGGTTGGAGTATCTATTACAATCCTGGCAGGAGCAAAACATCCAGAAAAGATTTTATATTGCAGACTAAAGTTATGGTGCCCAGTTATTGTCACTTAGTTGGCACATTTTCTGAGTGTTCATCAAAACCCAGAGAGCACTGATCAAACTAAAAGTGCTTTTAAAAAAAAAAAAAAAAAAGAAGAGTTGCCATCTTGCTAGTAACAATAACGCCACAAATACCCATGGACTGGAGTTTGCAAAGCAATGTTTAACCCAAATCTGAGTGTGTATGCTTCCAAGGCCAAACTTTTCAGGTCCAGTTTGCAAATAAAATTCATGCAGAATAGTTTAATCACACAGAAGGGACGAGTACATCAATTTTAAGCATAAAGCCAAAGTTGTTTGTTTGATTTTACATGCATTAATTTATGGAATTTCCCTTTTGCATGACATGGTTTGTCTGTTTATTAAAGGCTCAAAGGTGATTTACAGATCAGTTGGCAGCCTACATATGTAGGAGACCATTTCAATGGGGACAAATTCTCTTTTCCATGTGCCTCAGGCGTTGGCCAACATCAGTTTCAATGGGTTTTAGTTGTTCAGACTGTGCCTGAAAAAAGTCGTTACTCTTTTTACCAGTTTCACATGTCGCAAAAGGCAAATCAATCTTACCTCCTGGGACAGCAGAGGCATGAGTCACTTCCTGTATTAGGCAAAGCATCAATATTCTGCAAGATAATTGAAAGGGATTTATTTATTTTTTTCCCCCAAATATTACATTTCAGCCTAAAGTATTGACCAATTACTGGACTCAGTAAAGCCAGTCTGTTCTGCGGCAGATTCGTTACCTTGAAATCATGAAGCCAGCAGACATGACTGCTGCAGCGGCACTCAGCAAGCCTCCTCTGAAACTTTCCAGCCACAAGTGCACAGCTGCCCTGTCAGTTTTGCTCCAATTGAAAGACAAACTCAGGTTTAAACCACCATTTATGCCAACAAGGACCTGTGGAAGTTTTGAAGGGTGCCAGTCTCATCTAATGAGATGAGAATCAGAAAGGGAAACCAAAAAAACAAAAAAAAACAAAAGGCTCACACAGGTGTAACCACTTAGTGTGATTGCTCTGGCTTATGGTGGATTTACTGCTTTTAGAGAAGCAGCAGGCGAGGACAGATTCGTCCTTTTAAAGTCCTGCATTCTTGGAGCTTTTCTGAGCACAGCGTGAAATTAATTTGCTTGTGTATTCTCACAAGTACTTTTTACAGCCAGAACAAGAGTCCATCCCAGTCTGTAAACACTCGTCTTAAGTAAATTATTTCTTTATTATTTGGATATCTTATAACTTGTTTCCTCCCTCTTTACTGAGAAGAGTTGGGAGTGGTGTTTTATTACATTTGTGAGCAAGCCTCATTTTCACCCATTAAAAACATTCAGACCAAAACAAAAATAGAGCTTGCCTAACCATGTATTTTATCTTCAACACTAAGGCATTATTTTCATAAACAAAAAAAAAAAACAACTTAATGAATTTCATAAATCATGAAGACAGTTTTGACCAGTGCAAACTTTTTTTTATTTAGTATGTACAGCAGGACTGGAACTCATTTTGCACTTTGAAGCACTTCAAGGTCACGAGTGTCCTCAAAGTATTGGCCTTGGCAGAATGTATTGCTTAAAATGCAAATCGTTCCGTTTGACGAGTACGTTCTGAAGTTAAATATTCAAAAAAAAAAAAAAAGTTATAATGTAACTTGCTGCTTTGATAAATTAATATTTAAGCACATAATCTATTTACATGTCTGTAGTTCGGAGAGCTACATCAAAACCATAGAGTGAGCCACATTAGGCCCACGGGCCTCGAGTTTGACTCGCTGTGTACAGTTTAAAAGCTTGTCCTATCAGCTGATAATGAAGATGGGACCGCGCATGTTGACTCTTATGGCCCATTTTAAGTCATATTCCCACTTGTGAATGCTTAGAGAAGTAGGAAATGCAATAAATAATAAAACAAACATACCCCTGTTGTGAGTCTTCTCTCATGTTCTTATTAAAAAATATATATATTTGGTGAAAGTGCACTTTTGATGGGAAAAAGTTAAGAATTTTTTCCATCAAAAGTGTCACTTTCATATGGAAAATGTTCGACTACTTATTCTTCTTCTTCTGGGGAGTTTGATAAAACTGCACAGCAGAAAGAATCCGTAAAGGTGCAAAGAGACGTATCCTCCTCTCTGATCATTTGTCCTTGGAGGGGACTGAATGAGCACTTCCTGCAAAAACATCATCAGACCAAGTGAGAGTTGAATGGGGCTTTCGTGTCCCTGCTGAACTTTCTGCTGAGTTGCTAGATCAATAACAACTGGGAGCCACCTGCTGGTGAAAAGCACATAAAAGCAAAAGCATATTGAGGAGTGAAAGCTTTCCTTGGCTGGATTATCTGGTGGTGCTGCTTGTCAACACTGGTGTGGTGCAGAGCCACAGAACTGGAAGGCTCTTTTTTAGGTTTGGGAGATAAAGTCTGCAAACAGCGGGTGGAGGAACGGGGCCAGTTGTTCTGCAACGTTTTTGACAGGACTTCAGCAGGAGATGGGGGGCTGTCCCATATATTTCTTTGGTCGTCATTCATTGATTTAGTTCCAGTCAGATGTGTAAAGACGTTATTGTATTGCGATTCATACAACTCACTGTGAAAAGTGGAGCAATGCTTTGCTATTGTTTGGGGATCATCAGTGATAAAGTCGCTGATGTTAAGTGTTTTGTTCTCCTTTCTCCAGCCATTTCCTTCTCGATCTCACAAAAGCCCCCTCTGCTTTCCTTCTGTGTATTTCTTTTAATTTATTTTGTAGAACGTTTAACTCTAAGTCATTTTCAGATACATTTTCAAAGGTGAGATTTGAGTAATTTAGGTTATTCTGGATATTACATTTGTTTCTTCATCTCTCCTGGATTTAGAAAGAGAGGCGAGAAAACTCTCTGGAATATTGTGTGACTTCAAATTTCCCCCGTTTCTAGGGAAATCTTTATCAATTAATTAATATATCTATGAAGCGAAACTTTTGAATAAATGAGGACAAGTTAATAGAAGTGTATGCTACACTACTTGAATCTTGAAAAAAGCAAAAATCAGACTTTTGTTGTTTTGCCAGTGACAATAAAGCTTTTATTTCAACATTTTCTTAAGATTGAAAGGGACGATGTAGGATAAGTGGACACAGGAAAACAACCTTCAGATGCTGAATGATACCATTTAAACCACGAACAAGGTCACTGTGACATCATTCGGATAAACGTTATTTCACTTTTTCTTTTGTGACAGATTTTTTTTCAAGGAGTAAAGTAACAATGAAACACGCGATACATTTAAATGATGATTAATTCCCAGGCTCTGTAGGAGGGTGTTTACGATGTTAATCATGATAATTAAAAAAAAAACAAAACAAAACACTGCTCAGTCTTTATTTTATGACATTAGCCAACTTAGTCAATTTCAATTAGAAAATACGTCAAATATAGCACGTCTGTTTGACACTTCCTGTTTCTATAACCTCCACAGAGCTAGCAAAGCAAAACAAAAACATCGATATGTTTGACAACCAAACATATCGATGACATGTTTGGTTGTCGAAAACCCAGAGTGAAGTCTACGTTGACACACTCGAACCCGTCAGAACTGACAGACGACGTAGGCGTTCAGGAAGCATTCCTTCGTCACTTCCCAGTCGCCGTCCTCTGACACCATGGTGCAGCCCACGTCCTGGACGGACGCGTCTGGCTGCCCGGCTCCCCATTTGGAGAAGGTCAGAGGTCGATTGTTTGCGTCGAGAGTGAAATTCCCCTGTGCTTTCTTCCTGTTGACGTTGATCCAGACGCTCCTGTATACGTCGAACACTTCAGTCAGCGCGTTGTTCTCCTCGTCGCTCTGAGGCAGAGCCAACTCCAGCCCTCGCCGGGAGCAGAACTTCACCGCCTCCTCGAAAGGGTTTCTCACCTTGTTGGACACAAAGTATTTCTCGCCGACCTTTCGGACGAAGCTGTAAGTTACAGCTAAAGGAAAGGAACACTTTTATTTATTTATTTTTTTTTTTTTAAACATGGTTTTAACATCAAAACTAAAAGAGGAACAAGAAGCAAAAACAGATTAAGTATTTTATTGAAAACACCTCAATTGAAATAGGCTGCTCATCCTCTGATTAAACATTTTGAAGACTGTAGCCCTTTTTATTCTTGAGTTATTTTAATGTAAATGGCTCAATGTATGACCTGATTCGATTTAATGAGTACTAGTGTGCTCCACAATGCATTACAGTAGATCTTAATAGTGATACTTACCCAGCTCTAACTTGCTCAGTTGCTGCTGTATGGCCTTGATGTCAGGACAACTGCAGTTGACACCTAGGTCAAAATAGATTACGGGGTTTTTTTTATTTTTTTTATACCTCTCAAAAGGTAATAAAACAGTTGAGAAGATGATGATTTTTCAGTTTTTATATATATTTTACTAGGAGGTTGAAAATTGAAATGAATTTATATTTATGATTAATAAACAAAAAAAAACTTTATTGACATCAAACTCTCCATCAGAATCATGTGAGTCCAAAATACTGAGAGTTATTTTTAATCCAATCAGGAGAAATATTTTTACGATATATTACTTCTCGATCTGACAGGTGTTTGGACTGTTTGGGTCTTACTGGTGTATTCGATATCTCCTTGTGAAATCTGAGCACAAAGAAATATGTGCAAAACAAAACGAAATATGTGACACCTGGCTCTCCAGGTGGTCCTCGTGGTCCAGCCTGGCCCGTTGTCCCTGGTGGTCCTTGTGGTCCAGCTGGTCCCGGTGGTCCTTGGAATGGACCGTGCGAATAAAACAAAACAAAAATAATGCAACCAGCACCGTTATCGCCGACAAACAGTGAGGGGAAATATTGGTCAGCTTCTCCAGCCATTCAAGCAGCAACATTTACAGACTTTGATTCAAATTCAAAAGTACTTTATTGATCCCAAAGGGAAATTAAACTAAATGTGTTTTTGTCTCAAGTGAAAATACTTCTAATAAAGACAGTTGCCTTACCCTGCCAAATGGTACTTGGACATTTTGGGCCGCTGTTTCAAACCCAGATTTGTTAATCTTACAACCGTATAAACAAGTTCTTGTAACTTATGGTTGATGACGGTAGGAGGAACTGCCTTGGCCTGTTTCATACCTATTTTTGACAGTCCAGACGGTCCAGGCGGTCCAGACGGTCCAGGCGCTCCAGGCGGTCCACGCGGTCCAGACGGTCCAGACAGTCCAGGCGGTCCAAGCGGTCCAGACAGTCCAGGCGGTCCAGGCGGTCCAGACAGTCCAGGCGGTCCAAGCGGTCCAGACAGTCCACGCGGTCCAGGCGGTCCAGACGGTCCAGGCAGTCCAGACGGTCCAGGCGGTCCAGACGGTCCAGGCGGTCCAGGCGGTCCAGGCGGTCCAGACGGTCCACGCGGTCCAGACGGTCCAGACAGTCCAGACGGTCCAGGCCATCCAGGCCGTCCAGGAGGTCCTGGTGGTCCGTCCTTTCCTGTCTTTCCTGTCGGTCCTGGCAGTCCAGCTGATCCTTGTGGCCCCGTTGAACCTGATAGTCCAGGTGGCCCCGTTGGGCCGGGTAGTCCCATTGGTCCTGGGTCAAAAAAAACAACAGCAAAACAAAAAGCAGGGGAGAATAAAGAACATGATCGATAGAGTAAAACTTGGGTTATATGAAGAACACAGGATTACAACAGCCAGGCATTCACTGGCAAAAAAACTTTATAGATGTCACCAAAAAAACAAAACGTGCCTCGGAGAGATTCTCCGGGTGGGGAGTGGGGGGG